>JAVHNF010080382.1:18859-34489 GCA_034783455.1 Micropsitta finschii | reverse complement strand
CCGAAAGTCAAAACCATAGTGCTGCACCAGCTACTAAGAAGGAGAAAAAATGACTGCTACTGCTGAACCCAGGACATACACAAACCACCAGCAATTCAGAAAGCACAGGCTGAGAAACATCGTTCTAGAGGCTACTGCAATATCAGAGAAATGTTTAGAGGGGACAATATGGGAAAAGGACATGTTCCCCAAGGGAGACAAAGCCAACAGTCAGCATATTTTTAGATAAGGAAGTTGTTTCTTCACCTGTACCTTCACCATCCTATCCAAACATCTCTGGTGCTATCCTCAAAGGCAAGTTTCTTGTCCATTCACCAGGCACCCCGTGGGCACCCAACAGAGCATGTTCTCCATGGTGAATCTTGAAGACACTAGGATTCAAGGAGCCTTCAACTCTGGGTACTCTGAGTGCTGCTACTTGGAGCAGCCGGAGTCCACTACTCAGAAGTGTTTACTATGTCCTACAAAACATACCCCAGTGCTCCTGCATTTCTTCCCATCTTGCTGTAGGGCTTTTCTCTCCTCAAAAAAGAAGCACCTCTCGAGGCATACAAGCCCATACATTGTTAGGACATGCTGACCTTCACTGAAGCACATGCAAAGAACAATATAGTCAAACACACAAGTAGAACCAGAAAAAATTACTGGGACTTATGCTGCTAGGGAGTCTGTGCAGTTGAGAGGATGGGACCTTGGTGTTTTTTAAGACAACTGTTACTAGAAGGGAAAGTGCCATTCCTGTGTCCTTGGATGAATAATTGCTACATAGAGTATTTCTGTAGCCTCAGCTGAATATGGGTATATCTCTCTTCCCAAGTTAAGCATGCTTGTGTTAGAGCAGATCAGCATCCATGGATCTCTTTGCAAACAGTCTGGATACTATACATCCTACTGTAGTACAAGTTTTTGTCAGTGCTAAATCAGTAATCTGCACGGGGGCTTAGCAAGACAAAATGCCAGTAATGCAAATTGGTACTGCCTTGGAGCAGAAGGTTGACTCATTTGGTACCTGACTCAGGAATGTGTGAGGACCCTTCTGAAAAATGTGAAGCACATTGGCTTCTAATAGAAGAACATTCTGCTCTTTATGCAGCAAGGTGCAGGCTCACATGTTTCCTTTAAAAAGACTAGAGGTTAGAACATGTTTCATAACGGAATGTAGGAGACTCAGCAAGTTGATTTAAAGAAATGTTTTTGCTCTCAGTCCATTTTGAACTCTCCCTGTGTTTTTCCCATTGGCACTGAAGCATTCATCTGAAATAGTTCTCCCCTGCAGAAGTTTCCACCCCAGAGAATGATGTGGTTCAAAGAATGTGTCCATGCAACATCTCAGTGGTACTTATTAGCCTGAAGATGTATATCTGATGCCCTTTTCCTATGGCAACTAAGTAGGTTGAGACATTAAACCTGCCTGTGAGCTCTAGGGTGCACTGAGAAATAAGAATGTCTCTTTTCAAGAGCCAAGGTTACAAACAGAGTTTTTTTCAGAAGTCACTGCAAAGCAGTGAGTTAGGCAGAAAGCATCCCTACCTTTACTGTGTGAAGATTTATGATTAAGGAATACTATATACATACCCTGCTCCACACAGTTATTTAGTCAGGACAGCTTAAGCCAGATGACATCATTAAATCTGCAGTGCAAGCCAAAGAACCTTCCCCCAATATTACTGCCTGCATACATAGTGGCTTTGCAGCTATAGGTATGTCAGGGAGGATGCACAGAATTTGTTCTCCTAATGGACAAAAATGAGCAAGCACAACCTTAGAAGTACATTAAACCTAATTCATCTTTAGCACATTGCAATGACAGACAGCTCATAGATGAGCACATCTTGCAAATAACTGCTGACATTCCCAGAAGACAAGTAATTTGCTCTGGAATGAGAAGGGATAGTGTTAACTTGGAGCATAAAGACTGTTCTAGAATAGTTCACTATACAACTGTTCTGATTTTAAACCTAATCTTTTATGATTTAGTTGAATTCCTTTCCAGGTATTTGTCCTTGTTCAAAGTAAAGCTACAAGAGGTCAAGCTGTGTGTCTTCCATTTCCCACAGCAGGGATCCAGACATAAAACACAAGCTCACAGTATTGCGTGCATGGTATCAAATGACTTCTATACTTGTGGAGCTGTCAAAGTGAAGTTTTGCATCCTGGTTTACAAGCCACCATGATCATACTCCCTTTTCGGAGGGGCTTCAATGCTTTACATGATTTTTCTTACAGGTTCTGCATAAAGATTTGCAGGGGTGGTTCAAGATAATGAGACAAAGTTTTCTTTAGCTAGAGCTCAGGACGATGGAATTACACTTCATTATGACCTCAGATAATGTCACCAGGACTGTTTGACCAGCACTGAAATGTGTGGAGACTGAAGACAGTTTCTTAACTGAACGTGGGGAGAGATAGTACTGTATTAGAAGCAAGGCAAAGTGACATTAATCTTTCAGACCTTCTGACACAAACTTGCATCTTGTACCAAGTGTCTTATTGAGACAGGCTTTGTGTCTTCAGGGAATTCATGTGCTGCTAAACTGAAAAGGTTGTACATATTTTCTAAACAGCATGTGGTTTTTACACACATGGGTTTTTAGTGGCTGCTGGATCAAAATATAGTACCAGAAGCTAAGAGACAGTTACACATAGTAGGATACACTGGAGTGCAAGGGAAGTAGGATTATCAATCAGATCCTGAAAAAGCTTTCTGATTTGTTGCGTATCCCATAGAAACAGCATAACGTTTTTCTTGGAGCAAAGCCACTTAAAAATGAGTCAAGCCAACAGTCTAGAAAAGCAACAAAAAACCCACTTACTAGTTCAGGCCCAAATATTAAACCTTCAGTACAGAACATTTTCTACCTAGGAGGGTTTGTCAGTGCTTTCCATTGAAATTTCCAGGCACCACCTGTTTTCATGGCATCAAATCATTCACACCCCTTTAAAGAGCAGTTTTCCTAGGATCTTCATTGTTGCTTGGGTAAGATGAGCAAACAAGGCCAATCTGGAGTAAGCAAGGGCTGCATCTCTTCACCTTGCAGTCCCCTTACACATTTTCTCTTACTGTCATTACTCTCCTCAGCCTTCACTTCAGTCCTTTCCCCAGCTCCCCTATTACTGGAATTACCACTGACTGCATAACGAAGGTCACATCAAGCTAGACACAGGCACTACATTGAATGTACTTTTCATTGCAATTTGAATTCCATAATTGTCTTTACATAGACAGGTAGGACACGACTGTTACCCACTCCTGCATAAGTCACTTTTTTGCATATCATTTTCTGGTCTGCCTTTTTTCTGCCCTGGTTGGGAACCCCTCTTCTTCCCATGCGCACCTCTCGCTTTTTAAAACTGCATTGCTCTGCTTACACTTCCCTGCACTGTGCCTAGCACAGAAGAACAGATGGCACAGCTTAGTTGGCCCCAGAGAAGGGAGCAGAAAAGCATTGCCTTGGTATGTTAGTGCTGCATCTCTGATGCCTGGTGAAGCGTAGGCAAAAACCCTAGTTCTTTGCATTGCGGGTCCTATGATAAAGCTGCTATCTAAGTGTGTTTGACCACATGATGATTTCTGGACAAGTCTTTTCTCAAAGCAAGGAACCCAATAGGGAAAACACTGTCACAAAGTACTTTTGAGTCTGCAGCAGACCCATAGCACACAGAGGCACAACAGATCTCCAGGCTAGGAAATAAAGGCGGTTCCAATAATCTATCCACTGTGCTCTGAAGGTATCCAGAGTTTGCACCCAAGAGTAGACTGGCATCCAAACACAGCAATAGTTCAGACACAGCACAGGATGGAACAGCAGAACACTTGAAATCACAGGCAGTTATCAAGAATCAGCAGCAGCTTAGCTGAATTCCAGTCTTTTCAGGACTTGGAGCTCAGGTGCTGCCAAGGACAGGACTAAGAGGAGGATACTGTATGACAAAAAATACTGTCTTCCTGATATTCCTACCACTGTATCTCTCATCATGGTAATGTTTGCTGTGCTCTCCCTGCAAGCAAGAGCTGGTCCTGCACTCAGCCCTTGATGGACCTGGTAGGACCCACCTCTCTGCAAGGTTAGGCCTATTTCTGATCACCTGGGCCAAAGAAAGCAATCAAAGCAACACCAAAAAAAGAGAGAAGCTACTGAGGACACATGCTCATAAACACACATCACAATGAATTGGGATCACTTAGGAAAATCTATATCATCCCAAAGTTTGACTACAGTATGCATAATCAGCTGTTATTGTTATTATAATAACATTATCCTAAGTTGCATGTTTGGAGCTGAATGTAAGTTGTAAATTAGATCACAAGAGTTTTCCCCTTAAGTAGTGAGGATGAACCTTGACAAACTGGTTTCTCAGGTTGTGCTCTAAAGCATGTAGGAGAGGCACTGGGAAACAATTGACAAAGAATATTTGGAGCCTTGGGTATGGATAAAATAAGTTAGGAGCAAAGCTAGATAAATGAGAGAATGTCTGGTGTAAATGATGGTAGAACCTTTGAAGCAGGATGGCAAGAAGTTTCTAAAGGTCTGACCCTATGTTGTTCAAACAGACATTCACATCAGGCTTGTCTAGCTTAATATAGAAGGATGAGTTCAGGTTCTTCCCATCAGGTATCAGATGGAGGGAAGTCTGTCTGCCAGCCTCAATACATGGCCTCACAGGACACTTGTACCTTTGAGTTGCTCTTCTTCCATCACCAGGTGAGAGGCATCTGCTGAATTTAATGTTTCTGGCCTGAATATAGGTACAGTTTGCATATGGGGAAGTAGTCCATTTGTAGTCCTATTACAAAAATGACACTTTCTTCATAAAATCCATTTTTCAAGGCAGGTTTTCATCAAATAAAGTTAAAATGAGTTCTTTTGCTTCAGTTGGTCTAACTCCAGATAAGAAACACTTTTAGTCCAGAAGTTGATCATGAGTGTATAAATTAACAAAGAACACTTTATTCTGTAGAATTGTTTCATGTTCATATGTATCTTGTTCTCAAGGACAAGCAAATCCTTTAATGTTTCCCGCAAGTTTAAAATCTAAAACACTCAACTCCTGCAACACCACCCACTCCATCTCCACACACACAAAAAGCCCTCCAAGAAATCAAAATCATTGTGCTAATAAAAAGGAAAACCACAGCACCACTAAAGCACCTGGACTTGCTTAGTCATGTTCTTAAGGAGAGACCTCTAATTAAAACCAAAATCAATGGTATGGTACTTTTATATCTTATCACATCAGAAGAATTGATATACGCACAACTGTTCACAGAAATGGGCTTGGAGCCTCACCAGCCACAACTTAGGATTTATTAAAGTCACACTCCTACAAGATAACATGGGGGATGCAAGTAATCCGGTATTAGTATTAGAAAGGCATAGAAGTGAATTAAAGCTTTAAACTAGATTTTCCATACATAAAGCATCTTCTCGCAAGGCTTGTACACCACAGCTTTATGAGGAGCATTAGCAAGAAACTACAGTTCCAAGCTTTGAAATGCACAAGTGATCCAAAGTCCTCTTTTAAACCCATCAATACCTTGGTTCCTCAAGTAGGCAACCAACCAGTAGGCATTCACAGCCCTGCCCTTTCCGATTTCAAGTTCATGCACCAAGGAAGCAAATCCCCAGCACAAACCAACAGCAGCAGGTTTTGGAGAGCCACAGAAGATTCAGTGCATCCTGTTTCCAACATCATACAATTACAAGAGTAATTGTGAAGTGATTTTCTTATTTAAATAAATAATGGTTCATTTTTGCTTGAAATCTTAGGCAAGATGAAATGTTAGCAAGCTTGAAATGAAATCAGAGCACTCCTTGACCTTGTCATTACTGTTTGCTGTTTGCTTTTTTGTGAAATGAAAAAGTATTTTCTTTAAAGAAAATCAGCATATTCCCCTGAAATTTGTTGATTTCCGTGAATGGAGAGTTTACAGGAAGGAAAGGAAAAAAAAAAAGAAGCTGGAAGTTTTCCAGGAACTGCAAAGCAGAAAGATTTGCTTCAGCCAGTCCAGTTTGAAATACCCAAAAGGCTTTTCTTTTGCTCCTCTAGCTCTAACCAGGGGATAGAGCCTTCCCTGAGTTTCCTTCTGCAGGATTGTATAATGGAAAATAGTTCTTACTGCTTCTTTGGATGCTTTACACTATCATAACTGCATATATGTATTGCATTAATGGAATTTGTGCAAGTGAAGGGAAGACATGAAAGTGCCTACACTGCATATCCATGGACGTAATCACTGTTTTGTTCAGGAGAGACACTATAAAATGATTTTTGTTGCTACAGCAACAGGCACTGCACATAGATTATATTTTTTTATAAATGTACACAGATAAACATGTATAAGACATGCTAACACTTCTAAAAATGAAATGGCAGATAAATCAGGTGGTTACAGCAAGCACAAAGTTTGACAAATGAATACCCAGACAAGTCCAAGTTCCATAAAATATTGTTGCATTTACTAGCTGCATCCTTCTAGTATACAGGCTCAGACTCTGGATTTAGTATTTTTCACAGCACAGCACACCCAGACAGCTATTGATTTCTTTGCAGAGCTCTTACCTTCATAGCATGACTCCATCCCAGGTTTCTGACCCTGCATTCCCATGGTGGTAGTTGCAGCATACGTCCATTTCCAGCCAAAGTGAATTTCACCCTTTCAGGGGTGGATCAGGTCCCAGAGAAGTGCTGCAGGGCAGGTCTCCTATTGCCTTAGCAGAGCTCCACAGTCTCTACCTTGCCTTAGGCAGGTAGCTGCTTCCACTTCAGGCACACAATCAGATACTTCATTCATTGTCCTTACAAACTGAAAGCTTTGTCCCTTGCTGAGAAAGCAAAGTAGCAGTGAAATTTGTTTAGGTCTCTCAGGGGAAGTTAGAGAAGTGCTAGAGAGGGGCTGCACCTCCTCAGCAACCTCTAGGTTACTTTTGTCATGCTTCCTACTTCTTGTCCAAACACTGAATTACTTCTTAGGACCATCACTAACTCCTGAACAGTTTTTTCAGTTGCTAAAGAACATACCTTCCAAACTTAGACTAAGCTAAGCAAGCAGCTCAGAGCTTGGAATTTAAAGGGAGTGCCACAATCAGCTGATCTCCATCACCTGGTCCCCTGTTTCACTTTAGCTACAGACTGCTTTTCCCATCAGGACTTTGTTCTGGGTTGTTATTTACTATCTCTGGGGGAGAGGATGGTGGAGAAAGAGCTGCACTGAGGCTAGCTAGTGTAAGTGATAGGGCAGATACAGCAGCAGAGCTTTTGGCACAGGGTCTGCAAGCTCCTTGGCAACTCTCTTTAATTGTCAGGTCACTCTGCAGTGAAGCTGAGATAGAAAACACTATGCTGTAAACATGCATCACACTTCACTATCCAAGCCCATTGAAACAGATAGGAAGTAAATACCAGCAAAACTGAGTATGAGAGGTAATTAGGGTGATGGTGTTACCAGTACAGGTAGTTTTGACATGTGCAACAATGGACTGTCTGGTTCCAGCTACTGATAATGAAAATAATAGGGAGCCTGGAGTACTATATCCTATTGAAAACAGCATGCCAAGTAGTTGCTATGGTGCCAAAATACAGTTTTAAAGCTGGGATTTAATTTCTCATTCCTTATGAGGAAAATTATTTATCTAAACATATATTTTCAAAATTATGAGTGATGATGTAAGAGTAAAAGCTGAATTTTGATGATTTACAGCTACATTTGATACTGACCTTGATAATGACGTGATGTTTTTGTCTGTGTAACATATGAGTTACCCAGCAAAAAGACAATCTTTCAGCTGCCTATAGCTGAAGGAGAGTTTATCAGGGAGAGTTTATAAAATGGTGCCCTTCAACAGAGTAAAGAGGAATCCCTTCTGCTTGTGTAGAAACTGTGCAAGTTATCTCAGGACACAGGCACTATCAGCTGATTATGCAATATTTCCAATGGACTGCAGATTTGAGAAGTAGGTTAGATACTGAAAACTTGCCAGTATTCTGCTTCAGTTTTTCATAGATATTCATGGTTTCATCTGTCCATGAAGACAAAAAACCTTTAATTTTTGCTGGTAGCAATTGGCTTGTAGCATATAGGTTAGATGCTACTGCAGCACACATGAAAACAGATCTGCTTGAGAGAGTCTATGCAGAGATATCATATGCCATAAAGACCATGGGTTTTAAAAAAAGAAAAAGAGAGAAAGGAAAAAAAGGGAGAAATAGTGGAACATTTCCAAGATAGGAATGAAGTAGTCTTCCCATCAGTACTTTGTCTTTGTTTTATTAGATTTGATATTTGGGCGTACAGCCTTGTGCAAAGGGTCAACAACTGGTTTCTGCAATGTTTATATCCTATATCTTTATACTAGGAATTGTGGTGAACTGAGGCCTTAAAATGCTCCACTGCATATAAGAAAATTTCACCTTTTGAAATACAGAGGAAAAAGATGGCTTATAAACCTCAGAGAGAGGCTGTTTGTTCAAAACTAAAGAAATAAAAGGGAATGTTTTTGTAGCTAATTTTTTTATAAAACTATTCTCTTGTGTAAGAGATTTTGCTGCTAAAAAGGTATCTCAAACTGTTTCATAAAACTTGGCCAGAAAGAAACACGAAGAATCTGTTTCAGTTGTATTTATCAAAAGTTTTACAATATCCTAAAAGAATTTGGAAGTCTTGCAAGAGTACATTTTCTAATGAGATTTGTGGGGCTTTTTGCTTCTGCTTAAACTGGAACATAATGGAAAAAATCCTGGAAATAGCAAAAATAATAAAGTTTAAGCAGCGTTTACTGAGCCTGAAATAGGTTTGACTTCAGATGGGAATGTAGTTTTGTTTCACCTGTATTGTCATGTTAATTTACACATTTTATGAGCACTTGTTGCTGCTAGGTATCTGTTGTGCAGAATACCTGTTAGGTGTATCATGGGTACATTTCTCTGTGTATTTTAATACTGTGTTGTATGGAAGGCTATTTTGTAAATGTTAGCACATTTGACACATCTTTACATGATTCCTTTATTACTTAGGAAGAAATAAACAATGTTTAGCAGAGCAGATGGTGTAGTCAGGTATATATTCCTTTAAGAATAAATTACAGTGTACCACAACACATTTCCTGCAACTGGTATTCAGAAGTGAGCTAGGAAGAGAGCCTAGAAACATATTATCTTTAGCCACTTCGAATAACTTAGAGATGGTTTTTGCATAAATGTCATATCTTAGTATAAAAAGGTCATTGCTTCTCTACTATCTATTGAATGCCTGTTTAAACAAAAACTATTGTCCTTTAAAGCTTGTTTCAGCAGGTCTGGGGACTGGAACCACCAAGCTACCTTGTAAGGGTAAATCTGACTTAAAACTCTGGAAACATAAAAGCAAAATATATTGTGTTGGAGGAGAGTTGAAATCTCCCTTGCTAATCGTCATCTGAGGTTGGAAAATAAATAATGACTGATACAGGTATAGAAGCTTTGACTCACAGAAATCGTTGAACATAGAGAACCCGTTTCAGCAGTTCCACACCTCTAGCTGAGTAGGAACAAATCCAGCTGAAGCTGTGGGAAGACTAGGAAGTAATAGCAAAATTAAATTTGATCAGAACAAAGTGTCTAACTTCATGAAAAGCAAGTAATATTATGTGATCTTGTTAAAAGAATGATTAAGACCTTTTATAATTTTACAGTTTTGTGGGGTTTTTTTTAAAGTGTTTTTTAGACAGCTAATGGATTTGGCTCAGAAAGTGTGTGCTAAGGAGATGAGAGGATTCCCAACGTTAAAAATTCTAAGTTTAATGAATGAATGAAACCTCAGTTACATGCTCAAATTCCTTTACTAGCAGGAGGAGATTGTGTTGAAGAATGATATTTGGAAGTAACTAGTAAGTCTCAGAGAAACCGTTCATGGATTAGTGCTGGATAAAAAGCATATTCCTTTGCAAAGATACAGTAGAAGTCTTTGATTCCAGCCAACTGACTGCTTTTTGTGAGTAGGAAGGGATCAGAGAAATGCATAATTTCAGACAGCAATTTGAATTCCACACATTGTTGAATGTATTGTTATTAGCAGTGATGCATTAATACTAGAGATATATAGTGCTATATGACTGGACTTGGGTTGCTTACAATGGTATTTCATGGTCTTCTGTGAAATTTGGAATTGCTGTTGCTCAAAAAAAATGCAAAAGAGGATGGTACACAGTCAAACCGTTGAACTTATCTGTTAGTGTCACAGTGTAGAAGATTTTTTTTGGCTGTGCAAGGACATTGCAACATTAGTGATTATTACTGAGGCAGTATCTTAAATGTGCTTTGCTTTTACTCTTCTTATATAAAATTAACTTACTGTAGTTCATTACTTTATACCCTGTGATTTTATCTCTTAAGAATTTGGGAGATGTGACTAATTGCATAAGAAATAAAAGTCTGTTTGGTATAAGAAAAACAATAAGTGGAAGTACTTCTGGAAAAGAGTGAACTATTGGAAGAAAAGGTGTGAATCCAAGTATTGTTTATCCAAATTTTACTGTTGTCTTTGAGATCTTGATTTTCTAAGGAAATTGTTGTTTTTTTTTCCCTCGTCATGCTGTCTTGCTCTCTCTCACCATTTGTCTCTTCTTTTAATTATTTTCTGACCAAACTCCATCCAAATTTGACAAATAGATAGTTATCTGAAGCATATTGTGTTCCAATAATGTATGTAAAGCCCCAGTTGAATAAATGGCTCATTGTAAATTGTCCTCTTTAGACATCTGAACTTAATCTTGGGATCCACATCTGAAAAATCCTTGGATTCCACTCATGTCCCTCATCTCAGATTTAGTCAATTCCAGTTGTAGAAGTTCAGTTCTCAGCACACCAGACTGGACTCACATTAGGCGCTATGCAAACACAGACCAAGAAGAGCACAAGAACAGAGGTTATCCTGAGAGGACTCACAGAGCAGAAGAATGCCTAGAAAATAGTTTGAGATTAAAATATCTAGACATACAGACATGCAAAACAAAGCACTGCCCTGGGAAAAAGAAAAAGAGCTCTGGCAGGATCCTCGGTTGGACTTGGATGTGGTACCCATGTCATTCATTAATTGGGTCCCTGTATGGCTAATCTTCTGTTAATCCAAATAGTCTTGTTCCTGCTTCCACACAGCTCAGTCTGTTGACTAGGAGAAACAGCAAGTTGAAGATCTTTACCCACAGCCTCAAGGACCAGTTATGTCCTACCCTTGTCAGATCCCCCACTGTTTTGGCATATGCCTTCCTGGCACTCCAGCATGGCTCTGCACTCTCTCTCCATTTTCATTTGATTTTCATGATGGTCTCATATACTTTAGGGTTTTGATGTCATGTTACTGTGGATTCACATGGTGTAGCTGTTCTACTGGCTTTGCACAACAAAGCTACAAAGGGCTTTGTTTTTCCCTAGCATACAATCAAACAGCTCAAAACCAATCAGTTTCTCCTTAACCATCGTTCTATTTAGTAGGCAATAGAGACCACACAAAAGAGAACTAGAAAACTATAAATGGGAAGGCAGAAGGGAATACTTATAAATAACAGCGTTTCTGAGGTAAATGAATTTATCATCCACAAGAATTAGTAGGGCAAGAGGAGGTATTTCTTGCCATTCCCACACTGATTCATGTTGGTAATACCAAGTGACGAAGAACTGCACTTGAAAGTCCTGCCATAAAGGAGGAGTCTGAGTGCTGCTTCCTGTATTGCCAAAATGAACCAGAAGGAGAGTTAGAAAACTTAACTTGAAATAATTTTCAAATGCTGAATTCAGCTGCAGCTCAAAAACTGAATTAACATGCCAAAGCAGATGTCTCTGTTGCAGGTGACTGTAGTTAATTATTCATAGTCTAGAAAGTTCAATGAAAACAGACCTAGAGATGCAAAAGTCATTTTATACTTGTAAGTTAAATTCACTAGCATTGAGTAAGCAGGTGCAGCCCCACTAATTTGAGAGGAAGAAGTTCTGCCAGGCCACCAGCAAAATTAGATCATTTTCTAGTGTGCAGATGGCAGGAGGTTTTGGAAGAAATGGATGTGGTTGATTTGCTTTTCATAGCAGTTGTAATGTAGTGCGGAGCTATATGCCATGTGTTTACTACAACTTTTACTTTACTACAGCTGTTCTATCTGGAATTGGACGCTTCCAGGCCATGGTAACAGACGATATACTGACAGTGTGTTTCACTGATTCCTAAAATGCTATAAATGGTAACAGCCTAGGATGCTGAAGTTCTCTTTGCAAGATGAATGACATTGAGCAATATCAAGCTCCTGAGAATACACTATAGTCCTTTCTGCAGAATAAATTAAATATGTAGTCTCTAAATCCCTTGGGACACGGAGCACAACAGGGATGTGGAGCTCTGCTCTCACTATGGTTCTGCATTGGCTCCTACATGTGCTGCTCACATCCCCAAGGGCCAACTGACCAGGCAGAAACTACTTTTTGTGGCTCACACTAGCCAGGCTAGCCACTGTTTTTTAACATGCCCCCTCCGCTAAGGACATTGAAGCTGGGGGAACAGGGGCAGCAGACTGTTTGCTCACTGTTGACACAGTTAGGGATGTTAGTATTTTGCCAGGAAAACGTTTCCCTTTTGGCATGTTTGCCACTCAGAGCAAGCTGTTTTGCTTACTCCTGAAATGCAGCCTTCTCAGGGGAAAAGTGCAGATTTTTTCTCATAACACAAAGTAGCTATGACTTTTCTGCACAGAAAATGAGCGGCTCCTATAGCCATCCCAGCTAACAGAGTGGAGGCTGGCAGAATGGAGGTGCCTGAGTGTGCCAGAAATAACACAGCTCCTCTCTCCTGCGAGGGTGGCCATCTGTCCTGCTCTCCCCGTGCAGCCTTGGAACCTCACTGTGATCTTTGGCAACCTCCCGCTTTCAGCCTTCTCATTTGCAAAATGGGGGCTTGCAATGTTTCCTCCACCTCCAAGGCTTGCTATGGAACTCTAGGATGGAAGATGCTGGTGAGGTCTAAAAATACCATGGCTGTTAAAACATGGAGAGTTGGAAAAGCCAGTGGGAAGCATCTGAGATATATCTGAGATCTAACAAAGTGCACTCATTTCCAGTTAGACTTTGTCACCTGGGCGGCAATGAATCAATGAGAGGAGACCTTCTATTTCACATGTGCTCTAGAAAAACACTGCATTATTGTTTATAACACAAGTAAATGATAATACTCAAAATAGGACTCTTTTGTACTTTGATGCCTCTGGCAATGGTGTTAAGTGCATAAATATTGCAGTTCTGCATTGAAAGGTGATTCTACTTAATAAAGAATTTGATGGCTTGAAATTTCATATTATTCTGACAAGAGACATATTTTTAAATTCTCTATAAAAAGAAAAAGCCATGGGACTAGGACTCCAGAGCAAACATCTTGGCTGTCTTCCCCACAGGCAGTGCAATGCCAAGAGCCCTAAGAAACCCAGCCTTTGTGCTGACTGATCCCAAAGCTTCCTGGGTTGTGAAGGAAAACTGTCGAAAGCAAATCATCTCTTCAGAAATGCTTCGATTTTGACAAATAAGCAATTGCTAGTGGAAAAAAGAAAAAAAAAACCCAAAACCAACAACCCGGCTGGAATTTTTCTCAGCGATGCTAGTAAACATTGAAGTGCAATGGCTCCAGCTAAGCAAACAGGAAAGCATACCCCGCTGTCTAACTGCAATCTGGCAGTGGCAAAATAAAGACTAGATTTAAGGTATGTTGCACCACAGAAACCAAGAGAGTTCTGGATCTCCGAATGGCATCATAAAATGAAACACGGAAAGGTAGTGCCTCTTCATGAGTGTAACACTGTTCTGCCATGCATGTAATCAAGGCTAATTTTGTGATGAAGCCATCCAGAAGATCATACTGGAACCTGTTCTTGGCCAAAATAAATAAATAATGACTTCAAGAAAAACACACATCTGTTCCCTCTGTTTGACTGGCAAAAACATCACTGGTATTCCAGTGCCTCCCTAATTTACAAAATTAGCTCTTAGGATAATTATGGTTGTAAAGAGCTTTGAGTTTTGCGCAGGTACCGCTCTCTAGGTGAAGTACAAAATAGTATTACCTCAGCACAGTTGCTGGGATACCATTATATTGTGCATTATGGGAGTACTCATGTTAGTGATACTGCTAGGAAGGGGTGTGAGGAAAACCAGAAATATCTTCCCCACCCACCCTTCTTGTTCAGTGCAATGGTTATTACTGTTCCTGCTTTCTTAACTTTGTCTACATCCCAGCCGGCTCTGAAAAGGGAGCTTTACTGTGGTAGCTGCACACCCTTCCTCCCTCCAGGACTGTGAACATGAGTTGTGGCCCCTCTGCCATTCTGGAGCCTGTCATTACAGCTCCTCACACATGCCATATTCAGCATGTCCCAAGTCACTTTCTGAATCAGTGAATAAGGCCCCATTAATGAAGTTAAGCAATGATTTATATCTCTCTTGTGGCTAAAACACCCATGTGTGGCATCCCATCCTATTCCTTGGGTATTCGGCAAACAAATCACCATGTAGGTCAGCAGTGATTAAAAGTATTGTTTGCTCTAGCCATCTAATCTATGTTTCTCTGCTTTCCATTTTGTTATTTGCTTTGGGATTCATGCTTGAAGAGCTATGACTCACTGTACTCAGGCTCCTGCTGCTTGAAATTAAAATAAGAAAGCTACTCCCTCTATCACCTCCCTAACCTCCCCCATTTCCTAATATGTTGCTTTCTGAAGCCATACAACACCTTATAAATGTCTCACCAGAAGGGAGCTGCCAGAGCATTCCCATCTGTCTTATTAACACAGCCAGATTGGAAGTATTTTTAAAATTTAAGATACCGTATGTATGGAGGGAATGAATAGGGAACTGCATGCATAACTGGGAGAAGCAGAGTTAATGGGAGACTGTGAAGTACCACCACTTTGGGTTTGAGAATCTAGGCTCACCTTGAAACATGCTTCAGCCTATATAGATGACAAGCAATCACTATTCTCTACCTGCATTATTCATGCTTCGTATAACTATGAGTTTGGCCTTCGTATGTTGCTCTGGTCCTTTTTGTTTCACTTTACTAGAAGTGAAAAATACAGCATCTTAACAATTGCCAGAGCTTAAACAGGAATGCTTGAAAGTTATCTCTGCCTGTGTTTTCAAAGATGGGAAAGATTCTATGATATCTTAACACTAAGTTTTGTCTCCTGTGTTTTACCAAGTATTCATAACAATTAACCAATTTTCCAGTATTTCCTCTGAGCTGAACTCCTCCCCCACCAAAATCACTGAGTTCTTCCATTGCCTTGGGCATGACTATGGTGGGATTTCAGCCTTAGGCATGATTGCTCCATGTGAAACACTAAGTTCAGATCTCACCAAATGGTCACTCAGGACAGAGAAGTGAAACATCCATCTGTGATGTATGCATGCTTGGAGTAATTAACCTTGTCTGTTGGCAAGGCTGGTTGCTCTGGGCCATGTGACTATGCCTGTACCACTATACCAAATAGACTTACAGACTGGTTCTTAGCCCTGAGACCTGGTGGCACCACATAGCTAAGGGCTAACTCCATTTGAGCCGATTTGTCTTGGGGTGAGACAGTGGAGTCCAAAACAATGACAGGGCAACATGATGAGTGAACAGTG
>JAVHNF010080378.1:0-10823 GCA_034783455.1 Micropsitta finschii | reverse complement strand
AGCTGTCTTAAGTTTTGTACACCAAACAGCAAAGATGTTAAATAGGATTTACTGCAAACAGAAGCTGTATGGGGAGAGGGCATTTACTGAATGTAGAGATCAATCCAGATGCTCTTTCACTGTTAGCTATGCTTTATTTTATATCTATATATACGTATCTACTTTTTTGATTTGGAGTCACCCAACAAAACTAATCCTTGGCTCAGATGAATGTTTGACTCAAGTTTTGATGTTCTCTTTTTCTTCTTTTTAAACTAATAAAGCCTTAGCTTTAAAGAAAAAAAAATAAAAATTATGTGGTATTTGCAGAATCAATGGAAAAGCTGACCCAGATAAAAGTGCACAAAAATTGGTTTCATGCCCTAGAACTTTTCCTGCATGCTTTTTGATGCAATGTATGTGATCCTTCAAAAAGGAGGTAACATACAGTGAGCCCAGCAGCTTTGAAGAATTGTTCTGGAGGAATAACAAGGAGCAGTGGAGAAAGGGGTGTGCACGTGAGCCTTTTTTTCCCTCTCATTAAATATATCATGAGGCGGAAGAAATCAATGTCATGTTGCTGGTTATGAGGAAGGATAGGATAAATTTTGTATGAAATCTGGTTTTGTCTGATTTTTAAAGGGTGAAAGTGCATTTCTCCTGAACAGCTTTTCACAGTAGGATATGAATTGCATTTTATCTTCCTTATTTCAGATCTGCTCTTTGAGTGAGTGGCAAAGGTGTATCCCGATAGCAGGATTCACTCTCAGAAACGTAATTGTGCCCTGGATCCTGAATCAGGTAGAAAGCTGTAAAAAGTATCTGCTGCCTTAGATGTGTTCCAGTATACATAGAATCCAAATACTGGTTCCAATATAACTCTTGGGTCTGCAGGACTCAGATACGCAGTGTCTGAGTCTGTTTTGCTTTGACTTCCAAAAACATCCCCATCCCAGGCTGTTCAGTGCTATGGACCTGGAAGCATAATACATCAGTGTTCAATGCAGACGTAATCACAGTGAAGGTAATAAATTGATAGGACAGATTTGTGGGACCATGAGACTGGCAGGCTGTAAGGAGAAAGTTGTCTTCCATCCCTTTGTTAAAGTCAACCTGGAGGGGAAGGATGGGCCCAAATTTATTGAGTGTTAACAGAATAAGCGGCTGCAGTGGCCAGGCTTTGCTGGCTATCCCCAGGATAGGGAGAAAATGCCACAAAACAGCTGCTTTGTGGGGATTTCCATGTGCTTTTCCAGTCCTCAGGGTTAGACGCTGTTTTTCAGTGTTTGGTGTGCACAGACTTTCCCCTCTCAACTGTGTTTACTGGAGCATAGAGGGGACTGAAGTGTGGGCACTTGGGGCTATGTGGCTGGGGAGCAAGCGCAGCAGGCAGGCACATATCCTGGGATAGGCTCCTCTCCAACAGGCTGCTTCAGGAGTTTGCAGTGAGGAGAGAGCTGAAACTCAGCACCCACCAGGACCATGTGCCAACATACGTGTAGGGCACTCCGTCAACCTTTCCTATGGTCTCTTTGTGCCTCCTTGATGACTTGCAGCTGAAAAGAGGTCACTTGGCATGACTGTAGGGGATGCTGACCCAGGTGTATTTCACTTAACTTCCAGATCCAGGCATATGAATGCTCTTACTGAAGATAAGAGACTCAGTAACACTGAACGGTGCTGGTCTTCAGAAGCAAATGAAGCACAAACACAGTTATTGGAAAGGAGCAAAGTGCTTTCTTGCTTTATATTTACACCCTGTGCTCATTTCGTTTCTTGTACCACTTTTTCACTGACGGCTGCTGTGTTTGGCAGGAATTTGCAAACACATGGGTGCTTGCAGCCAAAAGTAGGAATGGTCTAAGCAGCCGGAAAAGGGAAACCCCTTCCTCTTGTATTTATTTTTATAACAGCAAAATGTAGTCGCTGCCTGGCCTTAATCAGTCTTTTTTTGTTTTTCCTTTTAAGTTGTCTTTTTGTTTTCAGCTTGAGGGTGGAGGGAAACAAAAGAGGGAATGAATTAAGAACAGGAGAAAAGAGTGTCTGCTGTTGGGCTGGGTCATGTGGTGAGGAAATCAGGCTGAAACTGGAGAGACCAGGACAAACCTAACAGCAATACTGGGAGGCTTTAACTTGTGTCAGCCTGACAGTGGATCTAATCAGTGAATGTAGTTAGTGATGCTTCTGGCTGCAGTCCAGGTTAAATAGCGTTGTGCACACATGAAGTTGTGCTGATGGGCTGCTGCTCGCTTCGCTTGCCCTATCAGCCTGAGTGATACCACTTATAGGCAGTCTGGAATGATGACCTCCATCCTTTCAAAATTGGCACATGCATTTATATCATGGGTCCTGATGTGGGTTAGCATGGTTTTGTATTGTTTGCTTCAGTTCTGTCTCTCGCTCTGTTGGTCTTTTCCTCTGTAGCACTGCTGTTGTTGTGAGTAAGGGTATTTAGAGGGGAGAGGAGAGTGTGATTCTTGGCTGTGTCCCCTGTGAACAGCACACACCACTTCCCTTCAGCAAACTTGTATGATGAAACCTGGATGGATCTGAACATAGGGACTGCCATGCTTAAGGAAGCTTAAGGAAGACAGAGTGGCTGGAAGGTTGCTGGTGAGAAAGGGCTGCAGGGTGTTGGTTGATGGCCAGCTGAGGATGAGCCAGCTTGTGCCCAGGCAGCTGGGAAGGCCAACAGCATCCTGGCCTTTATTAGCAATAGTGTGACAGAAGGGCCACGGAAGTGATTGCCCCCCTGTAATCAGCACTGGTGAGGCTGCACCTCAAATCCTGTGTTCAGTTCTGGGCCCCTCACTACAAGAAAGACATTGAGGTGCTGGAGAGGGTCCAGAGAAGGGCAATGAAGATGGTGAAACGTGTGGAGCACAAGTATTATGAGGAACAGCTGAGGGAGCTGGAGCTGCTTAGTCTGGAGAAAGGAGGCTCAGGGAGACCTTACTGTTTTCTTCAACTCCCTGCAAGGAGGTTGTAGTGAGGTGGGGGTCAGTCTCTTTTCACAAGTGATAGGATGAGGGGAAGTGGCCTCAAGTTGCACCAGGGGAGGTTTAGATTGGATAGTAGGAAAAGTTTGTTTTCGAAACGGTTGTCAAGCATTGGAACAGGCTGCCCAAGGAAGTGATGGAGTCACCATCCCTGGCGGTATTTAAAAGATGAGCAGGTTTGGTGCTTAGGAACATGGTTTAGTGGTGGACTTGGCAGTGTTAGATTGATGGTTGGACTTGATGATCTTACAGGTATTTTTCAAGTAAATGATTCTATGATTGTAAGACTGGACATCCCGCGAAGTTGATAATTAATTATCAGATGAACCGTCCACAGCTTGGTGGTTTGAAAACAAAAATTATTGCTGGATATATGTCGGGCAGCAAAAGCATCCTACAACAGTGCTACTGTAGCAACCACTGTGTTGGAAAACAGTTATCAGTCACAGTTTTGACAGAGGAGGGTCTAACAGCTGTTTTACAATGTGCTTATTACTATGGACAAGTAGGTAAATAAGCAGAGAGTGGCAGTCTGAAATGCAAGGTTGAAGAGGAATAATGTGAAATAGTTCAACCCTACTAAAAGCCAGATAAATTAATGATGAACTTTCTGTTGGCCAGAACTGTACAGGACATAGCTCACTCTCTCTGGTTGAATTTTGTTACGTGATCAAGCATTCTTCTTGCTTTAAAGCCCTTGCTGCCAAAATAATATATGATACTGAGATTTCTCACCTCTCAAGAAAGCACTTTGATTTGTTGAAGGAAGCTAAGAACAGTTAAGGAGATAGGAAAGAATGCAGTATACCTTTCTCTGCTGACATCCACAGCTGGGGGATGTGTTGAAAAGCAAATATAATCCACTCTGAGCAATGCTTTTCCATTCTCTTTCATTTTGGTCAGTGCTCTGGTTCCCGATGAACTAAATTTAACAATGGAAACTGATGTGCAGAAAGGCTGTACAGCCTTGGCTCTCATTTACTCTTATTTTGCTTTTACTTGGTCTTCACTTATACTTCCAAACAGTTCCAAAAGCAGCTGGTGACATTAAGAAATCATTACAAAGAGGGGTTTGATCCATTCCTGTAGCTTGTAGATGCTTTCCTGGGGGAAGCAAAGGCTGGGGAGCTGCAGAGTGCTGTGGCCTCAGAGTGACTCCTTGGGACAGCCTCTGCTCACACATACTTGCAAATGGTGCAGGATTAAGACTTCATGCAAGTGCTTGTCACACTGCCGAGGTGGAGAAGGTGACCCTTGGCAAGAACCTCCTACTCTGTTTTCCAGGTTGGCAGCAGTGGTTTTCCCAGGCTTTGGGGTGGAAATACCCATCCCTGTTTCAGCTTCATTCAAAAGGCTGGAGAAAGGTCCCTGAGCACCAAGTGGAGTAGGGGTAAGTGCTGGGGATGGAGAGGGGTGAGGGATATCCCCGAGCCTCTCCAAACATCACCATCTACATGGGTTCTGTGTGCTTTCACTTCGGGTTTTTTAGTAGCTTTCTCACTGCCTGTTTAGGTATTTGATGGAATCTCTGGATTGTGTTTTATGAATTTGTCATAGAGATGGAGGCAGGGATGGATTAATTTTATTAGCTTTAAAAAAGGTGTTGAAGGGAAGGATGCTTGTGAGCACACTGCTCCCTTGTGCTAAGTCTGCCAGGTTTGGTGAATGTTTAACAAGGACCGGACCAGCAGCCGGGAGCTGATGGGGCACTCGGGATCTGTTGGGATAACTGGGTTTTTCAGCATGTGGAGACAGACGACTTTCAGGAACACTTGTATCTGCTAATCACGCTGTAATAACAGTCTGCAATCTACGGGCTGCAAACCCCCCATTTCCGACACAGCTGTGCATATTTAATTCAATAGAAGGCATTTCTACTCTAGTGTTAGAAGTAATTCAGATCGCTAAGGTGGTAATTTTGATCATGGTAGCTTTTAGGGAAATCTAGGTATAAGCTAGGAGGAGCGGGGACGTGGTGGGTGGCTGCCCGCCTCGCTGTGTTCCTGCCCCACTGAGCCAGCAGAGGAAAGCAGTACCCTCGGGCTCATTAGCTTAATGAAGAAAGTTTGCCCTGACCCATTGCCTGAGCCAGCACATTTTGGGCATCGGGCCAGGCAGGCCATGGGGATAGGTCAATGGCAGGGATGGGGAGAGAAGCACCAAAGCCTCATGGGGGTGCAGAGGGTTGGCATGACCTGCCCAGCAGCGATGCTTTTGTCTGAGTACAGGGTTTAAACCACCAAGTTGGCATCTTTCAGGAAAAGAAGCTGGGAGGAGTTTGGGGTTTGTTTTGCTTCGTTTTGAGCGCAGCTGGGGGAAGCCAAGTGGTTTCAGGGCTCCCAACTCCATTGCTCTCTGTAAGATGTTCTTTTGCAAAATTGATCATTTCTGTAGGTTGGGAGTCTCAAAGGAACTTTTCTGTCAAGCAGCTAAAAAGTACCGTTATTTCTCTAACAGCAGCTCGAGGTTTACATCTTAGCTCACTCAAGGTATCTTGGCAAGCTTTTTTTGTGAGCAATTTCATGGCAAACCAAGCAAACCGATCCCGTTTTCAGGTGGTGACTGCTGTGGTGTTTGGGAGGCAGAAACCGTGCAAGTACCGGTGTTTCTCAAGTACCTACTCGAATAAAGTGTTTTAAAAAGTCTTCGTTTTGCTTTGCTTTGCTTTGCTTTGCTTTGCCATGTGTTGTTACACACGAGCAATTCCTGTGAGCCAAGTGGCGTGTGGTAATTCATGAACCGCCATCATCTGTTTTGTATGTGTACAAGGACCAGCAGATACAGATCTCCCAGGCTGTTTTCCCTGAGTCTGCAGGTGTTTATGTGGCATGGCTCATGTAAGTGAGGACATGATGCCTGCATGGATGCCCTCCTGTGGAGTGGGGAGGTCTGGTCTGAATTCACCTGATCCTGGTGTTGTGATGCATTTCAGGGACTTGATGCTTTCATGGCAAGGAGAGTTGGCTCCTCTGCGTTGAGCTGGCTTGGAGTAAGCATGACCCCATGGGAGACTGCTCAAAACCTGCCAGCACAGAGATTCTCAAGACAAATAAACTTGGGCAAGAGTTTTTGTTAGTAATTACGTACCTGTTGCAAAAAAGAATTACATTTCTCTATGAAATGTGGTGAGACCTCATAGCAATTTTCCAGTATAGGAAGGGGGCCTATGAGGATGCTTGATAGGGATTCTTCATCAGGGACTGTTGCAACAGGACAAGGGATAATGGGTTTAAACTTAAACAGGGGAAGTTCAGGTTAGATATAAGGAAGTTCTTTACTGTGAGGGTGGTGAGGCACTAGAATGAGTTGCTCAAGGAAGCTGTGAATGCTCCATCCCTGGCAGTGTTCAAAGCCAGGCTGGATGGGGCTTTGAGCAACCTGGTGTCCCTGCCTATGGCAGGGGGTTGGAACAGGATGATCTTAAGGTCCTTTCCAACCCAAACCATTCTATGATTCTACAATTTCACTATTGCCTAACTCCGGGATTTCAAAAGATCTCCCAAAACCATTAAATTGTTTAAAAGATGTGAAATATGTATGTATATATATGTATATACATATATTAGCAACTTATTTCTGAGCTGTTATGTTAAAACCAAATCATATTCTCATAGCCACAAGGAGCAGAAACTTCTTACATGCCTTCTGAAGAGGATTGTGCAGTACGAGTACACCAGCAAGGGACTGGATTTAATAACCCTGGAGATGTCTTTCTGCTTTATGTTTCCAAAAGCGGGGATCATCACAGAAACTTCACCAGCTGGGTCTTTAGGAAAAGCACCAAAAATTGTAAGGCTCATTATATAGTCCTAAAAAGCAAAAGCACCATACATATGTATGTATTTTAATTAACTTTCTAAGCACAGGTTAGAGATCAGGGGAAAGATGGAGCTATGTTGCACTACAGGTGACTTTGTTGTTCATTTAAAGTGTTTTATCCCTGAGGGTGGTTTTGGTCCTGTTGGCAAGATGCAGGGTCACTCTTGCATGCTGGACACAGCACTGAAAAAGCAGGATTTCAGGTAGTGGTTTTGGTATGACATAACTGGGCTAAGTCCATTAAATACAGGAACAACTTGGCTCCAGGCTTACAGCCTACAATGGGAGAATGGAGGATTTAACCCAAAAGAGGGAGGAAGGGCAGCAGAAGGTGGCCGGCTGAGTCCAAAAGCTTTGGAGGTGTAAATAGCACAAAATCAGCAGCTATCCCGTATGTTTATTTCTCTTTTGCAATTCAGTGAAACTAGCAGCTTTTTGCCTTACTCTGAGATGGAGCAAAGCGAGAAGCAGCTTCCCTTTTATCTATGAATAAACATGCAGCTTTTTCTATTCTAAGCTTTTAAAAGATGGGTTTGGTTGTGTAACAGCTCCTGGCCTCCCAGCTCCTCTACTAGCCATGATGTTCTTTCAGGAAATCAAGTTGTATCTTCTTTTGAAAAGAGCCAAAAAACACGCTCCTATGCCTGCTGAGAAGGAGCAAAAGACTCCAGGGAAGGAATTTGGGAAGGAATCTGCCCTTCCTCCAGCCAGATAACAAGAGCCTGAAGTTTCAAACTCAAGTACTTCAGCTTGAGATGAAAATGCAGGTTGCGCTCTTGGTGCTGCTGAAGCAATCAGTAAGCTTCTGCCTCTTTTCTTGGGGAACTAGCAGTGTGTTTTGCTGTGTGTATTTTACTCAGAGAGGTCCTTATTTTCTCTTTATCTGCTCTTTGCAGACCTGCAGGCATGGTGTTTCTCAGGTGTGAAAGGTGAAATTTTTTGTATCAGTTCTGCAGTTGCAATTGCTGAAGCTAAACCTTCCTCTCCCATTTCTTTAGGGAAAAAATGAGGAAAGCCACCTTTAGCTCCGGGACACAGCAGGTGAGTCCCTTTAAGGAGGAGAAAGGCAATTTGGATGGCATTTTGTCCAAGTTCCCAGTAGTCCAACAAAGCTTGTTCTGGTGCATGTCTGCAGCAGCAGATGTTTTGTGAGTATTTCCAGTCC
The DNA here is from genome assembly GCA_034783455.1 of Micropsitta finschii. NCBI lineage: Eukaryota > Metazoa > Chordata > Aves > Psittaciformes > Psittacidae > Micropsitta > Micropsitta finschii. The sequence continues at coordinate 2,861 of JAVHNF010080378.1, read as the reverse complement.
AAACCACAGCAGCGGTATCTTAGGACATCAGTGTGTGAGTGCTCTCCACTGTCTGCTTGGCCTAAGAAATGTGGATTCTTTTTTCCCCAGGAGGCCTCAGGGTTTGTTGTGTTCCTGTAACAGGGCTGAAGGACCAACTCTTTCAGATCTGCTTCTGTCAGTGGTGGTCAGTGGGAAAGGGAATCGCTACAGTTCCTGTCAGTCGGCATTCCTGGGTGCTAGCGGAAAGAACAACATAGCCAGTCAGAGATGTCTGCTATTTTCACCTCTTTTTTTCCCCCAACTTACATAGTTTTTCCCCTTTTGTAGGTATCAGAAGTTCTGCTCACCTTCAGAGAGGTATAAGTACTGAGATTCCCGGGATGTAAGAAATACAGTGCTGTGAGTAGCTTTTTTTCCCTATTTTCCCTTAAATGAGAAACACAAGCCTGCTCGAACAGAAGGAGGATCTTTTTTTTCTTAATTTCTTTTTCTTTTAAAGACATTTTAAGAAATGTTTACAGCAAGCAAATCCAGTCTTTTGGAACCAGTTGTGTGCCTTTGGCACCTCTTCGCAAGCCACAAAATAAAGTCAGCATTGTGTTACCACATAGGCTGAATAATTATCTCGCTGCAGATATGAACCACATGAATGCATTTAACTGAGAATATGGTCAGCAGAATGGACCATTAGCACCATCTGAAGCTTGTTTGTTGTTTCCAAGCTTTACCAGCCATTGAGAAACAAAATCTTGCTGGAGAGTTGATGGAAGGCATTCCTTGGGAAGAAAGTCTGTAAGGGGAGAAGAGCACAGATTGGCTGTGAGGTTCAGTTTTGTGTGCATGCACACCACCCGAGCCCTGTCATCAAAGCAGAAAGGTATCCAATACTTAGCTCTCCCTGATGTGATAAAGTAGTATAGGAGGAACTTCACAGCACAGGAGACACCTGCATGCTTGGCTCCCTCCCTTGCTCCAAAGCAGCTTGGACAGGAGCTTTATATATAAATGTATAAATATAAAAGTGTGTATGTAAATGTATAAATACAGAAGTGTACATTTAAGGAGAAACTTCACCATGGTGTTTTCCATTGCTAAAGGTCTGGGCTGTGATTTCCCAGCAGCTGTGGCTGGTTTGCAGCTCTCCAGGTGGACCAGCCAGGACTTCACTAAAACTAACCTGGGTTGATCCTGGTTGGAGTTCTGGATGTAGCACAGGCTCCTGAAGCAGCTTTTCTGGGCTGGTGCAGGGCTGTATAACAGAGCTCCAGTTTGGGTTGGAGGTTTGGATGCTATGGCTCTGGGCTTTGCTGCTTTACTGTAAGTAATTTCTTAGCAGAATGGGCTGAATATAGGGGGTGGGGGGTTGAGGTTTTTAAAATCAGCCCAACTCTCATCCCATTTTTACCCTGTTCTATGGTGATAGAAATCTATGGTTACTTGGAAATCAGCAGAGTTTTGTTTCCATTTTTATTTCAGTGGCTTACAGCCTGTTTGCTGTTACAGCAATACAATTCTATTTGGGCTACAGCAGAATAAAGCCCCACATTGAAATCAGCCTGAAAAAAGAAAGGGTTATGTTTCATTAATAGGAGAGAAACTTGAGTCAATCAGTGTTTGGTAAAGATGTGGTAAAAAGTCTTTAATAAATATGTAACAAGCATTCAAAAACTGGTAAGCAAAAAAAAAAAACTGAATAAGGAATCCTACTTTCAGCCTTTTGTGAAGGCAGTGAGTGTAGTTACTGGGAGAAAAGGGATGTGAAAGTATGATGATGTTTTGTATAGATCCTCACTCAGGTCCATAGTTCATATTCTCCCCTTGAATCACAAACATTTTCTCCTCACTCTCTGGTGTTTAAACTGTGACATGAGACCCGTTAATTGAGCTGTGGGGTTTATTTTCTTCAGTCACAAAGCACTGCACAGGATGGACTCTGGTTTCTTTTTTACAGCTGTGTTTGCTCTGAATTGATGAGAACGGTAGATACTTATTTAGGTGAACAGAATTCAGCAGAAAGATGCCATGTGTACATGTTGTGTCTCGAAGTATATCCATATGCCAGAAATGCTCTTTGTTCATCTGAAAAGCAAAGTTCTCTCCTTTTTCTGTTAAAGTAGGCAGTGTTGAAATTTGGGAAGTGTTTCTGAGATCCTAATGAGTCTGTGTCCTAATGCATCCCATTGGTGGTTGCTTCCACAGAAGGAATAAACAAGAGGAGCTGCTCCTCAAAGATGGACAGCTAGTCCCAGGTAGCTGTTGACGGTGTTGTTAAGTCAAAGCAAAGCAGTGATGCTGAGGGCAGCATGCAGCCTGTGGATGCCTCTGATACAGCTGTGTTAAGAGGGTGAGAAAGAAAGCAAGAGCAGGCTGCCTGGAAAGCTGCCCAGGTGACTTGTGTATGGTTTCAGATGGCTCTGAAATTGTTGCAGCAAGATGTAGGTGTTGCTCAGCAGTGAAGGGAGATTGTAAATTCCGATTTACCTGTCTCATAATGCTCTGCCTGGTGGCAGAAGCCTGAACGATGAACTGGGGAGTGAGAGATGGCTGCAGTGAGGTGATGCTGACCAAGAAACTGTGTCCTTAGGAGCTCAGAGAGAAACCAGAGCTGGAAGAGGTCTATTACTGTACACCTGCTCTCTGCATCCTTTCCAAGTATTGTCCTGGAAAATGTGCTAGGATCAGGTGTTCAGTGAGAGATTTGATGGTGAGAAGGGAAAGGAGGCTTGCTTGCCATTTCCCTTTCTTCATTTTCCACCAAACACCCACAGGTGAAAATTCCCTGTGGCTGCTCCTGGAGGTGCTGTCCCCTGTGAAGGGATAGCAGCATGGGATGCAGCAGTAGTGTGGGGTTGGCTCCAGCTGATGACCACACAGAGGAG
>JAVHNF010080364.1:0-36996 GCA_034783455.1 Micropsitta finschii | reverse complement strand
GGGAATCCCTTTCGCTGATGGAACTGTGCTTGCATTCTGATGCAAGTGCATGGGTTTGCACTGGGATATGTGGTAGGTAGGGCCAGAGATGCTTAAAAGTCTAGTGCTGCAGTCTCATCCTTTTGTTACCTGTGAATGCTGATGTATGAAGTTTCTGCTGCAAAAGCAGTTTTCAGCATCTGTGATGGCTTTTTGAGGATAGAATAAGTCCCCAAAGGAGCTCAGTTCCAGTTGTGCTTTTTTTTCTTCTCAGGGGTAAACTAGGATTCATTCCCATGGGCAAACAGACCTTGTAGCATTTTGGGTATAGTGTGCTGTACATTGCCACTCTTAATGAAGTGTGTATTGTTTCCAAAGATTCAGCCAGGGTTTGTTTGGAGTTGGTTGTTTTGTAAGCACATCACACTATGTGTAATGTTTGTTGTCTGCTTGTGGGATTTTTGTTCTTGTTTTTCCATGAACCCCTTCGATATTCTGTGTACTTATGGATCAGAAAAATGTCAAAAGGGAAATGAAGGAAACGAGCTTTATTTTCAGAATTGGAAAACCATGTTTACTGCCTCAGCATCGTTCAGTCTGTTAATAACAAGGCACTGAAGACCAGTATCACAGCACTGCTTGGGCCATCTTCTGGTCACTTTATTCACATCTGGGAGCACCTTTTGGAGTATTTGGTTTTATGTTTTGCTAAAGGCAGCTACATGGGGAAGCTTTGTGCTGGTGTCTTTTCTCCTGCACAGCATGGCCATGACATGGGTCCCCGAGGTGCCCCCCAGCCTTTTGTCAGCTTTATTTCAGAGTTTGTGGGACTGGCAGGAGAATCTGGAAGTCTGTTCCCTGGCTGGTGTGTGGGAAGTTGGTCAGCTGGAAAAGCTTAACAGAAAGTGAAGCCCAGGCTGGCAGATGAGTGTGTCGTGTGTGTTTTGAAACAACCTGTTTGCATTTGGTGCTCCAGAAGAAGTCAAGTTTGAAATGAATCATTCATCAAGAGTCTTATCAGACATTGCTGAAATCACATGCTATCTTTCTTATTATCCATCTGAAACTGGGGACAGCTGAGTGCCAGCTTGCTTATTGTTTTGGTGACGTAGATGGCACTAATGAATTTGATAAAAGCAGCTAGATGGTATGGGGAATACAGTTTTCCTTTGGAAACCATCTCTAATTTGTTATACAGGATTATGTTTAAATTTCTACCTACTCTTAAATCATCAGGCAGCAGTAATAACCAGGGTGGCTTTTGTTCATGCATCCTCTGACCTCAGTTGTTGTTGTCCATAGTTTTTCCTTTATGCAGTTACCATAGCATGAGATAATGGTGCTTGCAGGTGTGTGGTTTTACATTTTGCTAGGAGCACATGGCAGGTTCTTCCATAGACCAACTATCGTTTTACTAAGTAGGCTTTTGGCTTGGTTTAGACTGTAGACTCTTCAGGGAGCGAGTTACAATGCAGTGGAGCTGGGGCTACCAGCTGTGCTGAAGTAACTCCCTTTGCCACCTCCCATGTTTTATATGTCAGGTTTGACATCTAAAACTGGATGGTGTAGTCCTGCCTCTGCCTCCCTGCACTGAGGGTTCACATTTCTGGGGCTTGGATTCAACTCTCTTGTGCCTTGGTTTGATCTGAAATTGTCTGTCAGGCAATTGGTAGGTGGTGCAAATTCATTAATAAATGTTCTGTTTATTTAAATATCCTGTTTTTCTTCTGTGTGTTTCCCTTTTCCACACATTTACTCAGTTGTTAGGCAGCTCTTGGTTGTGGTGTGGGAACTCTGTCCACTCACAGGAATGTGTGCTACTGAAACAGCTTTGTCGTTTTTATGGAAACCTTGCCCACACACTCCTTTTGCTTTCCAAATGCCTACAAATCCCTGCGGGATCCTGCTGACATCACTGCAGTGATCCACATTTACTTTGTGATACTGTCTAGGGGTTAGAGCAGAATGTGGAGTCAGGACAGGCCTGTTTTGTTTGACTCCATCTTTGACTCCAGTCAAGAGTCAAGTCTGGACACTTAATACAGCAATTCATTCATTTCCAAATAAATTGCTACATCACTCTTAAGTTATTTTCCTCCCAGCTCTTGAAGCTGCTTGGTTTTACATTAGGTCCGTTTGATCCTTTTCTGTCACTGCTCTTTAATGTTGATTTTTTTCTGGTTTTGCACTTGCTTTGCTATGTTGTTTGCTGCTTCCAGGTCTTGGATAGCCGTGCGTGGATTTTGCCGGACTTAAAATGTTTTCTATTGATGATTAGTAGTGTGTTATTCACAGGTATTAGTAAGGTGTCAACATAATTTGCATTAGCATTACTAAAACATGTTGTATCTTATTTTGAAATACTGTAAATATTTGTGTTTCTTTTCTGAAACAAACCTTTGTGTTTGCGCAAGTATCTGGTGGTAAACAGTTGTCTTTGATTGCTGATGAACTGGTCCGCAGTAGATATTTTCAGCTGTGTTCTGGGTAATTACTGTCAAAAAATGGTAATTTGAGATGGTTGGAAAATTACATTTTACTTAGTTCATGGATTGCTGAAAGCTAAATTGCATCCTGTTCCTCAGCTGGACTTTTTTGTTTCTTTCTTTTAATTGCATTAGCACTTTAACCATAAGTACTTCTCGTCATGGCTGTGGCTGATGGGGAGGTATCTGGTGGCTGATGGAACAGATGCCACATTTTGAAAATGTACTGTAAAGCCTGTGCAGACGTCTGTTAACTCTTTGTTTTCATCCTTTCTGGCACGAGCGCGGTTTTTATTAGTATCTGAAGGACTGTGTAGTACCTGGAAAAAAACCTGAGGTGGACCTCAGTTTTAGTGAGGAGAGACCAGGGCAGGGCGAGTCTTCTCCGCTCTGCCAATCTCTTGTACACATGTGGTGAAAAACTGCTCAGTCTCTGATTGGAATATTGCTGTGGAGCTGGGAATGTCTGAAAGGCATTGTGTGGTATAGAGCAGAGATTACTCAGACAAGAAACTGGAAGTGAAACTGGAGCTGCTGTTTTGGGAAGTGAAGTGTAATTTTTCTGCTCCCTCAAATAGGCAAATTTGTGTTCTAACAGCACAGTATTAGTCTGAGTTACATGCGGTGTCTTGGCAGTCAAGGGAGGCTGGGAAAGAAATGGAGGGTGGGCACTATTGATTTTTGTTCGCATGAGTAAGCTTATGGGTTTTAATGATTTAATACAATGAGTTTATGCTTCAATATTGAAGCTTATTAGAATAATAGAAAACTGTTTCATAGAGGGCAGAATATAGTGTGAAACATGATGTGTCTTGCACAGAGCTTGCACACTTCGTTATAATCTTCTTGAAAGGATAATTTCCAGTTTCTCTTCAAAACATTCTGTTCAGGCCTCTCTGTAAGAGGAAAAAAAATGGACCCAATTTAAATAGACAAGTCTTGTGAATCCTGAAAGAATTTGGGCATTTAGCCCAGGAAAGGGAGAGTTTTCTCAAGAACTTCATTAACCCTGCCTGTCTTCAGAGTAAGTAATAAAAATAGCTGTGCAGGCTTTATAAAGAACGGGGGTGTTCTGTTGCACCCCATAGCCTTGATCTGCAAGACACTCTTGAATGAATCTTGTTCTTTGAGGAAAACTGGGAAAGGAGATGGAGATGTGTCACATATACTGATGTAGAATTGTGGATATGAGCTGAAGAGATACAGTGATTCTTGGAATACTGGTGCCATTAGTTCCAGATACTCAGGAGCATGTAGGGAAGCTGACTAGTATAGATAAGATGAATTATAAGAATATTGATAATACAGTCTTATTTAGCATATTTTGAGGCTGAAACAAATACCAACCTATTTCTAATGTAACTGTTTTTGTAAGTAGAAAAATGTTAAACCTTTTTACATGGGGAAGAGTTTCTGCTTCCGTTTGGCTGTTACTTGCAAGATCCAGATGCTGCACAAGCTCTTCCTGTAATGTAAGCATCTGGCTTCTTGGAAGCTTTGCATAAGGTTTTATGAGGTGGCTTTGAAGTTGCCTTTGGATTTAAATCATGAATCTTTAGGTTGGCTGAGCTGCATAATTCTCAGCATCATTTCCTCTTGCTTATGATTATAAGAAATATAAATACTTCAAGCTGTTGTTCTGATGTTTTGAAGTTGGGTGAACGTATATCTATATATATATTTATATAGTTATAGGTATCCATATCGTCCTCTGTTCCTTTTCCCTGTATTTGAGACAGATATGTTGGCTATGAAGACTCACATTAATGGCTGTAGAGAGAAACTGCATGAGCAGAGTAGTTACAGAAGGTTTTATGGATTCTGAGCCCATCAGACATGGACTTGCTCTTTTTCTTTGAGCTGCCTAAGATTTCCTTAACCATTTGAGAAATTCCAGCAATATTTCAGAAGTATCTCTGTGAGGTTTGCTTATTATTGGTCAGGTGCTTGGAAGTGTGCTAATAAAAAGGTATTTATTAATGCTAATGGTGGTGGTTTTAATCACATGCATTTATAGTTAGGATTTAAGGTCATAAGTTTAAACTTTCTGAAAACAGACCAGGCTGAACAGTTGCCACATGGGGAGTTTAGGGCTATAGCAGCAGAACTTGTTTATTTTTCATGCTTTTGCATGTTACTTCTGTTTTTGTCTTACTGGCTTAAGATGGTCCCTTTGCCTGTGCTCTTGTTTGAGATGGCTGGTTGCTAAAGTTGGCTCAGTGGGAAGAAGCTCTGGAAGTAGCTTAAATTCTTAGTTGCGCGGGGTAGAAACTTACTTTAGGAATTGGTTTAAGTTGGATCTTTTCACCATAGGTTGGGAACAATCGGTCTTCTGTATTACTTGATTTTTTGCTCTTTTTTTTTACAAGGGCTCTTCAGATAGTGAATGACAGTGGGAACTATTTCACATATAGATTAACTCTCTGGGAGTCCAGAAAGTTTGCTTGCTTATGGGAAAGTGGCTAGTTGTTCCCTTGATGGGGGAAGGAGATGGTACAGCAGCAGGGTAATAAAGTTGACATTACTGGTACAGACAGCACACATTTCATAGCTGTATGTGATGTTGCTTATTTCAGTTATGATTTAATGATGTGAAAATATCTGGCAGTTTCTGTGAACATTCACATTATGAATATATTTCCAACCTATATTTAATCTTTCCTTCATCAAAATTAATGAATTCTGAGAAGGATAACAGAAATGTTCTTAAATAATTTGGCTTCCGTCTTGAAAGCTTTATTGCATTATGAATTAAAAGGTGAGCATGTTGTTGCATGCATGGTAAGCAATACAGTAACATTCCAGGTAGATTTAGTATGTGTTCATTTTTAACATGTGTTTCGTTAGCACCAGTAGTGGCCTGAGAGGTCTATTTTTGATGTTTCAAAGGTTATAAAAATGAATGTAGTGACTACTTTTGGAAAGCTCAAAATTGAAACTAGAAGTATATAAATTAAGGTATGTTGGCTTTTACTTTATCTGAAACATACATAAGTGAAAACTAGTTGGGGAAGAACACAGCCTGCTGTTGCTGTGCTGTGTTAACAATATTATCTCTCTTCAAAGAAACTATTGTCAGGTTAAATGCCACTGAGTGTTATCCATCCTCAGTTTTGGATGTGAGTATGTGTTTGATACTCATCTACATCTCTCACAAACACCGTACACAAATATTTACATGTAGTGTTGCAGTAGGGTGTTCTGTACAGTGAAATAAGAGGTGGGAATAGTGCAGTTAGGCTGGTGAAAAGGAATATTTACCTTACCACATTGATTACTTAGTCATAACTATAAATCACCAAGTGCTTTTGGCAGTGATCCTAGGACTGCTTAATAGAAGCAGCGTGAAATCATCCCTTGTAATAGATAGAGCTACATGGCATATAAACTGTTCAGAAGACTTCTGGAAACAATGGTGTCTTCATTTGGGACCAAGTTCTAGGGAACTGATACTATAACATAGTTAAAACCCCACAAATCCAATGCTTAACTCAGGTTAAACCTTTTTAAACCAAAGTTAGAAGTAAGCTACCTGCCTTCTTGGCTGGTGGTGAGAACTGGTGAAAGTAACAAGCATATGAAACCTTCTGTCAAAAGTATTGAATAAACTCAAGTAGCATCTTCAAGCATAGTAATACAGTCAGGGAGGGAGAATACTGGGTCAGACCTCGCAAGTTTCAAGTCATTTTCCTAGATATGTCTCCAACTAGAATAGAGTATTTGAGATGATAATCTGGTTTGCTTAGACTGGGAATATGGACCTGAGCTGGATGTAGGAGAGTGATTTGAGAGTGGGGGAAGCTTGACACAGATACTTAATTATTGGCAGGAAGCATTTGTTTTATTGACATCTACAGTGATGTGGCTCTGAAGAGCTTTAAATAGTTGACTTAATGTCATTTTGCTTCTAGGTATGGAACAGTGAATTACAGTGTCTGTCACAGCATTTATTTAATGAATATCAGTTGTTGACATAGTATGAAAAAGCTCTAGGGCTTTTCAGCCATTTTACTGAAACATTCTCAGTCTTTGAGAAGCCAGTACTCTGTTGCTGGCTGTTGAAATGTGGATGCACAGAGTCTTGACAAAAGGTGTGCACAAAGTCTTAACACAAGCTCATCTGCACCTACGCTCAGCTGTAGAATGGACAGTGGTTATAACGCCATCCTTCTGCTCTGTGGTTGATTTGTTACAAGCATCCTCATCCTTTTTAGGGGTTTATAAATCACAGGTACAATTTTCACTGAGGGCTGTGACTTGGTTTCTGCATTTTGATTGGGCGGCGCCAGCTACTTGGAAGATTTGGAATATATAAATGCATAAGTATATTTTTGTGTTTTCTTACAGTGAGGTTAATCTCACAGTTTGAATATTTGTAACTTCTGTTAATATGAGTTAGTAAAGCTTGGATGAGGATGTGCTTCTGAAAGTTTTCAAAAACACCCATCTGCTAAATGAAGCTCAAGTAAAGGTTGAGTTAAATAACACATCTGGGGACCTTGGTACTTAAAAATACTGATAGAGGGAATTTTACTTTGCAGCACAACTATTGTCTTTAATTGCATTTGGTAACTGATGCTTTTATTACTTTAAGTGCTAGATCCAGGGCCCTTTAAATTTTCCCTGATCTTAATGGCTTGCAAAATTGATCGCTGCTGGTTTTCATTTGTCCTTTAGAGCTTATGTCAATGAGGATGATTAAAGTTAGATAATACACTAACTTGGAATTGGTTCTTCCTCAGCAGGGCTGGTGGCCGTAGGCAGCCACTGGCCAGCTCTGCATTGTGTAGGCAGCTCTTTTTGAACATTTCTTTACTGAATTATGTTATTTAACTGTGCTTTTGCAACATTCTCTCCTGTCTCATGCATTTCAGTGGCATTCCTCATCTTGTCTTCTTTAACATTCATATTCATATTTATTTTCAGCGTTGGCAGGTGTGTATTTCACATTAACATGAGGGGTTTTTTGGATGTTAGGCTGCTATTTGCTTATGGTAATTTCCAGTCATCATAAGGTGACTGTTGAGAGAGATGAGCAGAGAGGAAAAAAATTGTCAAGCATTTACAGTAAATATTCTCTGCTTTTGGAAACGCTGTCAGAAGTTTAATTGTTAGGTTCAAGTAAGTTTGTCATGTGCCAGACAGAATCAGTCTGCTGTAATGAATGGGTTATGCACTTCACCAGCAAAAAGGGAGAGTGAGAAACCAAGGGAAGCTCAGGATTTCCTGTCACCTTGCACTGCAGAAGGAATGGGGTAGGCTTTTTAACCTAGCCTGTAATTAGGTTTTGCATGGAAGCATATATTACTGAGCGTGCTTTGCCAAAGCTCTTCAGTATGATGGATGAGATTTAAAGGTTGATCTGACTAAATTGCAATGAGAATACTAACGACAAAGATATTTCTGTTGTGAACTATTCCTACCAGACATCATAGCTGTGACAGAAATGGTGTAAGATAATGGACAATAAAAGTCACTCGAAAATAATACTCTCCTAGGATTGGACTGCCTTCCCCACAGCATGTACCCTGAACCGCAGCGATAATGCGCCAAGATCATCATTTAAATATATAGGTAATCTCATATAGTATCCTGACAGATTTATTTTATGAGCAAGCTACAGGAAGAATATTATTGGGCAGCAGAGAGGCAGAAAGTGTTACTGATGTGGCTGTGCTTATTTTGTCAAAGAGTTTGCATTGCTTCATTCTTTGGGGAGCTGCAGTGAACGGCTCCTGCTGGCTTGGGAGGTGGGAGAGCCTTCCTCCCACCCCACCATGCACCCACTGTGGGTATCCATAGCTGACCTGGGAGCCTGATTTGTGTGCACCCTTCATCTTGGTTCTTTGTATGTGTTAAAATATGGGCATTTGTGCAGTAGCTTAAGTAATGTACTTAGCTGTATTTAAACAACTCGTGGGTTTCTGGAACTGTGTAAGACTTACCTTTTTTTTTCCAAAAAAGGTACCTGAACAGAGCTGCTTTCTTCCCCCTCCCAAGTGCCTGTGGAGTGAGAGGATATGAGAGGGATATTCCTTGAGATAGAATTGTGTCGCTTTTGCAGTAGGTAGTGGTGCAAAAGTGGAAAACCTCATGGTTTATCGTGCAGTATATACTTCTTTGTGGTTGTACTAGGGAAAGCTGGAATCGTGGCTCATCCTGCATTTGCAAAGCTGTTCACTGTAAGTCTCTGATTGCTGAGAGAGCTGCTCTGTGCAGTGCCACTGTTGCTGTGGCCCTGACAGTTGCGGATCGGTGTAGCAGTGGCTGGAGTGTTCAGGTTTGCTGGTCCTTGCACTGCTGTGGGCAGCAGCAGAGCTGCATGCAGGGAATATGGAAGCAGCTGGTGTGTCTTGCAGGAATGTGAAAAGTGTTGGTACAGAAAATGTTTGTAACACCGAGCACTCTAACTTCTGCTTTGCTGTCTGCTTCAGAGGTGCATGGTCCTGTCACATTGATTATACATCTGGGAGCAAATAATTTGGCCTTTAGTTGAGTTTGGGGCATCCAGAGACACATGGTGATACCCGATTAGACTGGTCACAGCTGTTTAACCAAGCTGGTTTAGAGAGGAGCTGCACCCCAGGGCAGTAGGTGTGTAAGACTGAATGCCAAGATGCTGATGAGGTTCTGCTCCTTAATGAGTATCTCGTAACTAATGATCTTGGCCTTTGCTATCAAGTGCCTTGGGCTGTTCTGCTCTGAGAATCCCACCTGTCAGGTACCTGCAAGGTACCTTGGGTTTGATGGGGTTTTGTGTTTTGGTTTGATTTCTACAGGGTCAGGAGTCAGGTGGATGGGACGAGGCATAAGGACAGTTAGGTTAGCCAAAGAGGAATTGCAACCTGGATTGTGTTATGGGAGCTGACTGCACAAGAGGCTTCTTTTCCCTTACTCTGTAAAAACTCCAGGTTACCTGTGAATACTGCCATGGTCTGCAGGAATAACTCTACTGCAGAAGAGTGACAGTAAATGCCGGGATGCTTGAGGACTGTGACTGTGTGGATGGGGTCTTTTTTTAGGTGTTTTGACATATGTTCTGTGTTTCTTCTTTTTGCGTTATTCCCCTGTAGAGTGGGAGACACTTGGTGACAGACAAACCTACATCAAGTTGTAGTTTGAGAGAATAAGCTGCACCTCCCACGTGGGCTTTGGGCATATTCCCCATTATGTTGTTAAATTTGCTCTGTCTTCTGTTATTATTCTGTTTATTCTGAGAGTAACTCAATTGTCTGCAAAACTGTGGAGATACCAAAACCTTCAACCTCAGGTTTGTACCTTGGGTATTCTCAGTGCATTGCTTTCAAGATTTCTCAGCTTATAGCTTAAGATTCACTGGGAGAAGGGAGGCAGCTCTGTGCTGCGTTCAGTTACATCTTCGCAAATACTGATTTATTTTAAGTTGGCCTGGGATTCAATTGGAAGTCTTTCACTTCCTTTCATTGTTTCAGAAATTGTTTCTTCCAGTGGATCAGGTACAAGCAGTTGTATGCCTGTGCCATCCAGTTGGATGGGAGCCACCACTGTGCGTGGTTCTATGCTATCATGATGTCTTCCTTGTATTAGTTAACAGCTTTACCAAGACAACAACATGTGTTTCACTTTAAACTGTGCAGCTGAATACCCATATTTTAGTAATTTGAAATATCAGTAGAATCTGGATTTATGAGAGTTCCCTCTGATTTTGGTATGATAATGAGTACATTTGTGGTTGGTGCAGAGGGATGTGAGCCTGTATCTGTAACAGAGATGACACATGTACAGGGTAATTGATTTTGCTAATGTTGAATGATTATAAACTCCAGTTTTTGAAAGTAACCTGAACTGCTGACGCTTTTGCTGTTGTAAAAGTTACTGCATTGGTTGGCAGCCAAGCCAAGTGTTACGGAATTTGGCTGATGAAAATTGTGGCAAAATACTAAACCAAGTTGTGATACATTGTTAACATGACTTGGCTGGAACTTCCTGGATGTAACGCTGCATCAGTAGGACTTTGAAATCTTGCTTGATGCACTTCATTTACCAGTAACCAAATATGGCTATCTGCTCCTTAATCCAGGACTGGAACCCAGTTGCTGTCAATTGTTTTCCTTTTTAGTGAAAAGGAAAACAATTTTTCTGGAGGTAGAGATAAATGCTTCAGTTTTGATTAAAACAGAGTGGAAAATCTGTCTTCAAAACTGGAAAATGCTGCAAGAGATTTTATGAACTGTATATAGTCCTTTTGTTTATGTGGATATTTGAGACATACATGTTATTGGGGACTTATGTGTATGAGACACTTGAGTAACTCCAGAAAGCTGTTAGATTCTTACCGTAAGGCCTTTCACTGATGCTGATCCTGTTCTTTTATCCCCTTTTTGGGAAGACATGTGATGCCTCATGCAGTTTAAAACTGTTCTAATTTACTGTCATGGTCAAGACCCAGCTTGAAGATGTTTGACACAGCAAAGCTTCATGGGAGATTTGTAAGCAGGGATAAAAAAGCCTGTCACTGGAGAAGTGAGAGTGCAGAGCGAGAACAATGTAAATGAAAACGTGCCAATGTGAAGAGAGCTTCTTCCAAGACCTCTTATTTCCACCTATTGTCTTTGGCTGTTTAAACAGATATAAAAATCTTCACTTATTTGTCTGCAACTGTTCCTCTTCATCCGCCCTCTTTTGAGAATAAGGAAATAAGACTGTATCTGGAGTGTTATTGTCACTGCTAGGTTTTGAGTAGCTTTTTTCCTTCCCTGTTTGATTTCTTTCGTGCTGTATTGTGTCAGTGATACTGCTGTATCTCAAAAGCGACACCTAAAGTTGTGTCCAGTTGTTAGAGTTACATCCTGAAATATACCAGGATAATAGATTTTTCTCCCACTTCTCCTTCAGGTCAAAGACTGATTTAGATGGGAAGATGTGACTTTGGTTTAGTTATGGTAACCACTGGTTCTAGATGTTGGTGCAGTTAAGTGTTACTTAAAGAACTTACTTAAAGTGTTATTTGTTACTTTAAGAAATGATTAAAAGGAAATTCACTACTTGTTGATATCACTGTCAGTTAATGAGGCTTTACATGCTTTAAGCTGAAATGTTACATGGTTCAGCCTTTTTACTGGGGTGTGTTTAATGAACATTGATATGATGCTGGAGAAACTGCTTCTCTTAGCATGAGATCCTTCTATACTAAACTGTATAGCTTGAGTGAGGTGGGAGATTGTAACTCGTTCAAGTAACTTTGAGAAGATGATTCCTTTTCAAAGGAATCAAGATGTGGCTTTCGATATGCTACATCTTATTCAAGTGCTTATGTTAACTACAAGGAAGGGTTTCATGGTAACTGTTGCATTCCTTGGGAACTTAAATGCACAGGCTGTGTAGCCTGAGTGGAGTGATAGAGAAAGGGGTGGCTGAACAGATTTAAACATTTCTGATGTATTTATGGTTTTGTTCAGCAGTCTAAACCAGCTCTGATCTAACCAGCATAAAGAGTAGTGGTGGATGGAGTTCAGCGCAGTTGGCAGCCGGTCACAAGTGGTGTTCCCTAGGGCTCAGTACTGGGGCTGGTTCTGTGTAACATCTTTATCAGTGATCTGGACAAGAGGATCAAGTGCACGCTATCTTCAGGTTTAGTGAAATGTAGCTCAAAACATGGTAGCTTTCTCAGGAGAGTGCAGATATTTGGAATAGGAGTGAAAGTCCCTGGTTTTGAATGTCATGTTCTTTGCTCAACATTTTTATGTTTAAAAATCTAATTTAAATTGCAGTTAAATTTTAATTTAAACCAATATATTGATTCAGTAGTTGGACCTTTTAAAAGAGAGAATCTCAAAAACCCGGTAGAATTTTCTAGAACTATGATTCTGTGCAGTCTGTATGCTCTTTTTGACATAATATAGTGCTTTCGTGGCATTGGCTGTTATTTCCAGACCCTCCATGAAACTCCTTCCTGGGGATCCCCCTTACAGTCTACCTATAGTGTGTGCTTGCCAGTAGCCCAGAATAGCCAAGCTGACAGCTTCCAGCAGGACACGCTGTCCCGTAGGTGTCAGGGCTCAGGGCTGGTGTCATGTGAGCTGTGCCGTATCTCTTTCCAAAGCTGATATTTAGTTCTTACTTCTTCCTTTGCTTCCAGCTGTAGTGCTTTAAACAAACAGTGACCAGACCCAAATACTCCACCTAATACATTCTGGTACATGCTGGTGGCAGCCAGACTGCCCTGCACTGTTAACTGCCTTCCCGTTATCTAATCCCTTATGGTAAAAGTAACTGTACCTTGAGTTTCCTTGTGGCAGATGGGAAGTTCTGGTTCTCTTAGGAATGTCCCAGATTTGTGTGTGATCAGATGACTCATGTTCTCGTCTTCAGAAATAACTCCCCTTTTGTTTTTGAGCGTTAGTCCTTTCTGAAGGCAGGACATGGTAGACATAATGTTTGATCAGTGTTAGACTACAGATACTTCACATGACACTGCCTGGACATGCCTTTATCTGGAGGCTGTAAATGTGAAATTTCTGAATCCCATTAGAGATCGGTGATAAGTGAGGCCTTTGGTGGCCTGTGGTCCATAGCAGGGTGCTCTCTGATCTTGTGGGCTGAGAAAAGAACATGTGGTTGTGTTCTCCCTTCAAGTAAACAGCCTTTCTTCAAATCCTGAATAACAAAAGAGATAGGAATTTCATAGGGCAGCTTAATGTTGATATTAAGAGGCATATTTTTATTTTTTAAGTATTCATCTGGTTGCTAATGAAGCCTGATACTGAAGCAATCTTAAAATCACACTTCACACTAATTTTATCCTTCTCCCACTGGAGTTTCGTAGTGTTGACTTTTAAAAACCCTTTACTGAGAGCAGCCTGTGTGTTAGCCTGGTTCTATGCAGCAGGTACTCCAGCTGTCACAACTCTTCTAGTGAGTGCTTTGTTAGAGTAGAAGTTCATTTGCTTAAGAAACACAATGAGCCTTTTCTCATCTTTCTCCCTGATACTGTGTGTGTACATGTTACAGTAGGTGGTGTTGTGAAAGATCTGCTAGAGCTAAAGGCTTATTTCACTGACAACTTTTAAAAGAACCAAGCACAACTTGCAATAGAAATTCTTCTACATCATATTTTCTCCCCCACTCCCCCAAATATTTAGAATACCTTTGTATTTTAAATTAAGAGTCATTGCTCAAGTGCCAGGCGTGCACTATTAATACACTAATGAGGTCAGGTTGTGCTCTTTGACTGAATGAATACTTGCCAAAACTCTTGAAGCAAGTTTCTTCAAATGCTTGTGTTGGCCACTAAATCTTCCCTTGTCACTATTAGGCTTTTGGTCACTGCTAAGGACAGCAACAGTGTAACTCTAAATGACGTATCACCTAGAGCATGTGGATAGTGAGTAAATGGCTATGAATAACATTATTAAATAAACCCCCAAACCTTCACACAGCCCTTTGTGGGGAAAGAATGTTCATGTATTTATTGCGCACATTTTGTGTATGCTGTGAATATGCTTTGAGGACCAGAGCCTGACCCTAGACTGGCTTGGAGCAAGTTGCAGTGAGATCTGCTCTGAGTGTCCCCTGAATGGCTGACAGAATTACCAGGGTAGTTATTGGACAGTTCAGGAAACCAGTTTCTTGACCTCATTCAACCATGTGGGAATTTCTCCTTTATTAAAAAGATCTAAAGAATGGAAACCAGCTACCACACTTCAGTTCCTTCTGATTGGTTTGTGTTAGGGTTCATGATAACCTCTTTTGAGCCCTTTCATCCAAGTTCTGGTGTCTCTTCTTCCTTCCTGTTACTCACAGGTTTTTATATATTTATTTGTTTGTCTGTTTTGACTTTATAATACTGCTCAAAATAAAACTAATCTCAGCATATTGTGAAATAATTTGATTCAAGGTAGACCAAGAGGAGCTGTGTAGAAGTTCTGTGTTGCAAGTGCTGGATTTCACAGCTCTCCAGCAGCTGTGCTGCCAGCATAAATGAAGGTTCAGTTTTGTTTGTCGTGACTCAGAACTTCACAAAGGAGATTTTTACACTTTAAGGAGGGGAGACTGAATTGGTCTTTACAGGGTGAGGGATAATTTGAGATGGTGAATTTATTTTCACTTCCTTACACCAAGCCATGCGTCTGATCCTTTATTAGATTCTGTACTCCAGCACCACACCCTTTTAATTTCTGTATTTTTTGTAGGACATTCTGCTGGACAATTGTGCTTAGAAATTGCTGTAGGTAAAACCGGTACAAAATAATTCATGGAAATTTCCCTTGTTTGTTTGTTTATTCCTAGAATAATACTTTGATCTCACTGAAGCTAACATGGTTTGTAGCCACTGCTTCCTGTGGCTCACCAACCTGCATGACAACTTTTAGTTTCAGAGTGGAGAAGAAAGGATGTGGGTAAAGCTACACTTTTAGATTGTCTTTGGCCAAAGAAAGCTGCAACTGGCCTGATGGGACTTCTTGTCACTTGTTTTACATACGGAAATGTGCTAACCTTTCTTGAGTTATGCATGGAGTGCCTGGTACAACTGGGGATCATCTCCATTCAGCAGTTCTAGGAGAGGTAAAGTGTGCCACCGTTACAGTTGACACAAGTGATATCTTTCATAGATAACATACCACTGAACAAATAAACCCATTTTCTGCTGATTTCCTTGTTGTGAAATGGTACCAGTAATGTTTGGGGTTTTGGTTTGTAACCTGGGGACAGCAGTGGTAGTTTTGACCTGTTGCTTCTTTCAGCGCTGGGTGGACAGTGATGAGACTTCTCTCTCCCCTTTCTTTTAACTTCAGCAGAACTGTGAGGCAGAGTTTGGTATGATACCATGGAAGGGCAGCATAACCATCCACATCATCTAGGGGACCAGAACAACCCTCTTTGCAAGCTGCCAGGGCAGGAGTACCAGCATGATCCTCAGGTAAGTACATGTCTCTTTAATCTTTTGTGTTCTCTTCCATTCCTTTTATATACATCTATAGATTACTTAGCATTTAGCCTTCTTTTTTTCCTCTTTTGTTTATAGTGCAGTTAGAGCACTTTTAGGGTATATCCAGTTTGGGATTCTGCCAGCCTGCCAGAGTTTCCTGAATCCAGTTTTTTGATGATAATAAGAGAAAAAGGAAATAGCTTGAATTTTGCTTAAAGCAAGTCTTTTTAAATCATCTTATAAAAACATGTCCTGTGTTGGCTTTCTCCTCTCTGGTGCTTTGAAGAAAAGGCCAAAGAAAAGCAGTTGATTGTGTAACTGAATAAATGCATTTTATCTCCTTTTATAGTTTAATAATAAATGCTCAAGAGGTAATTACCAAATACAAGAAAAAATTCATCCTACACAAAACTGCAGGCTCTTTGGCTTCATTTCCTGTGTGTCTCTGGAATCTCTCCTACAATGTGTTTTGTCTATACTGTTACCAAGTTTTACTACTGTGGCTCATATTTATCTCCCTTCCCTGCATTCCTGCAGAAGTGGGCTAAAACTAGGGTTAGACCTGCATTCAAAGTAATGGTCGTACCTTCACTGGAATCGTGAAACCTGTACTTTTTGAACTGTGTCTGCTTGCCTTTTTTAGACCATTTTGTCCATTGATCAGAGCAATTGGCTTTTACCTATATTCCTTTTAAGGAGTAAACAAAAAGCATCATAGAAAAGCTGTCAGAAGGATATTGCAACTGTGGTGTAAAGTCACCTTGGGGAGGGGAGTGTGGGTGTCTGTCATTCCAAATGCACACTCCAGTGCTGATCCAGGTCCTTGACCAAGAACTGGTTGTTAAACCTGGATCCAAACACAGATTTGCAAAAGCCATAAGTTGCCTACATACAGAGTACAACGATGAATGTATCTTGCGCAGCACTGCTGGGAAAGTAACGTAGTATGGAGCAAAGCCCCCCTCTCCTAATGTAGCAATTTGTCATATTAAGTCATTTAATAATAATTGAATCCCCTTGATTAATCTCCTAGAATTAGCCAGTTGCATTTCGAGCAATTAGGGTTAATTACTGCCTCATTTGGCAGGATAGAGCCCCTGTAATTATTTCATGAACAAGATTAGGAAGTGTTCCTGTGCAGCAGATACATTCATGGCATCTTGGAGCACATGTTAGAATTTGTAATGACATAGTTAAGTGTAATTAGTAGCTAATAATCTGTGTTCTGCTGCTATGCTGAGACAGAGTGGGCTCATCTTGCTCTATGGTCATTGTTCAGTGAAACCTCCCCTCAACTCTCTTAATACCCAAGTTGTGTTAATGGAGGTTTCTGAGTATATTAACTGCTCTGAGGATGATCTCATTTAGAATTAGGATTGCAGAAAGAATTTCTTTGGTTTTATTGTTAAAATCCATTTTTAAAAAAGCTGAGTAACAAAAATACGCAGTCTGCCAGAGAACTGCACAAAATGTGTCTCTTCAGCAAACTTGGTTTAAATATTATCAAAAGATGCCCTGTTTAGAGGCTAGGCTGCCTGACACTGATGCCACGGTATGATTATTACTGGCTTCTGATTTTTCCATTTTGCAGGAACATAATTATATATGATTTTCCATTTCTGATGCCTGTTACCTGGAAGAATCTAATTACATCGTTTCTTTCTTCTAAAGATTTGAGTAATGCAGAGATGCTGTATAATAGCTTGTGGAAGAAAGATGTTTAAGAAGGAAAAAATGACCAAACTTGTCTTAACAGAAATGCCATGAATGGCAGGGATTAAAGCTTTAGCATCAAAACAGAACGAGCTTGTAGAGTCTTAGATGAGGGGGAGTTCTTTTTAATCTGACAGAGGCGTTATTTTTGTTTTGCAGCTAGTTAGAATAGAGCTATGAGTATATCAGACTTTTCTTTCTGTCTTTACTATAGTAATAAGATGACACACTTGAGTAATGCTTCATATTTAGACATTTTCTACAGTAAGTCAATATATAAATATAAAAGGGCCAGTAAAATCACAGGGTTTGCTTCTGGCTCTCCTACTTGCCCAGCATTATCCTGGTGAAGTTTGTCAGCAAGAGGCAGAACATTTTCTAGTCATGTTCCAGAGTGAAAATGTCAGTTATTTAAGTCTCTAGGTTACTTAGTGTTTATGGCAATAAGCAATAAAAGTTATTTAGAAGTAAATCAGTGATATAAAAATATGGAGCTATGTTTGGTTTTTTTTTACTTAGTTTTCATACTAAATAACTCACTTCTAAACAACTCTTTTATGTACTCACACAGCTTATCAGGGCTGCTCATGGTAGTTTCATTTTGGTCTGTGAGTTGCAGGTGGATTTGAACTGGTCATCTTGCAGCAAAGGCTCTCAGTTTGTTTCTGAAATGCTTAGGTTATTTTTATGTTAATACTGATTTCTTTATGAATATCACCTTGGGTCTACTATTAGCTGGTATTTATCTTTTTCCTTGTCATAAGCTAGTGCAAACATCTGATAGGGATGTTAAAACTTTGAGATTCAAGCCAAGTTCTTCAGCAAATTTCAAATTGTAGGGAACAGGTTAAGCTGAGGATATTTTATGGCTGTGTAGTCTAGTTTTGAAGCTACAAATTGAAAAACCTGATGTATAATTCAATAATTACTTGACTACCTGTTTGAAGGATA
The DNA here is from genome assembly GCA_034783455.1 of Micropsitta finschii. NCBI lineage: Eukaryota > Metazoa > Chordata > Aves > Psittaciformes > Psittacidae > Micropsitta > Micropsitta finschii. The sequence continues at coordinate 18,960 of JAVHNF010080364.1, read as the reverse complement.
ATCCATATTTTAAAAGTTTCTTCCTCTTTTGGGAGCTTAAAGTTCTTAATCAATCTGTTCTAATGTATTCTCATAAATTCATGCTGGAATTTCAACCTCAAAGTATGCAAAATTATTTTCAGGTAGGCATTATTGAAAGGAGATGGGTGTATCATTTTGGACATCATAAAGAGGTTTGAAACACTGCTGATAGTAAATCATTGCTTATAATGTATGTGTGCTCAACTGTAGGGGCTGAAACTTCCCCATCTACTATCGCAGATGTCTTTTAAAGGTGAAATTAGTTTATGGTAAATGTCATTCAGATGAAGTATGCACTTTAGAAGCAAGGAAACAATTCCTTTAAAATTAATGATGCATTGCAAATATCAGAAAAAGCCTTCTATCCAGCATACAGATAATTAAAATTCAGGTCAGAAGTGTATGACTTAGTCAGGCTAAATTTTTTAATGAGATTTCAGAAAATTAATTGGGCGAGTGTGTTTTTACTCTTCTAAAGAATATTTCATTTCATGGCTCTACAGGAAAGATGCTTTTATTGGCATCTAAAGGTTGTAGAGTCTGACTTTTTAACTGTTGGTTACCCAATCTTTAACAACTTTTAAGTTGATTATAAATAATCTAAACATCTTGTGACCATTTGTGCAGACTGATGACTAGTGCTGGTTCCCTGCATGGCAATAAGACAGCAATAGAACAACTGACCTTATTATTAATTAACATTAGCACCCTGGGTTTGTATATTGTGCAATTAGCAGTGCACGCTCCCCTTTTTCAGCTCAGAGTTATTTTTTTCCTGTGCCACTGGGAGAAGCCGTCACACACAGAGGCATTGCTCTGCAGCATGTCGTTTTGTTACTGGTCGTTTTGTCCCTCAGTACTCTCCTTTGCCTGCAACATTGAGTTGGAGGGCTGCTGGAAGGTTTTCTCAGGATTGTTCAGGTTTTCCCCAGCTTTTAAGTCATTACAAAGAAGTAAACTTGTTGGCCACACATGAATTGTTCTGGAGACTGAAAATCTATCAACAGAACAGGTCTTAATCTTATTCTTCCTTATCCAAAAATACAAATTGTGAGTTGTGCAACTACTCATTTAAAATAATACAAAACCTGTATGGAGGTGTGATGTAGCTGTCCTATCTGCATGTGGTTATAGCAGTGTATGGAGGATTAGGAGGAAACTATCAAATGTCCAGCTCTAAGTTTTGACCTGTTTGTCTTCCTGTGTGCTCAGAGAGTTGCCTGTGGTCAGGCACCTGCGGTAGCACTGTGGCAGACATCCCCGACAATGTGGAAGTAGAAGGCACATCCTGTCACCTTACTAATTCTATTTTGCAGAAAATCCTGTAACACCTCAAAATTGGAGGCGGAAAATTCTAGCAAACTTGTGTAAGTGTTGTGACAGGGGCTGCTTGTGGCATTACTCTGCCAGCTTTGAAAGTTTTGGTCTCACTTCAGTGATTTCATCTCAAAGACAAGATGTGTGCCAGAGATGTTGTTCATAATAGCTTGTTCTTGGGGTAATCTCTGCCTTTCTTTGTAAAAATGAATAGCCTCTTTATTTGAATGAGGAATTAATTTACTTTTATCTTCAGCTTTTTTTTAATGGAGTAGTAGAAGAATGAGACTTCATTGTATGGATAAAAAGAACAGCCTTTGTCTCAAAACTAGCTCTTCCCAAACTGTCCCCTTCTTACAGCTGCCTTGGGAGCAGAAATGTGCAAACAGCCTAGTTTTCATAGTGCCTTTAGAGGTCCACTGGTTGGATGGGTTTTTTGGTTGGTTGTTTTTTTTTTTTTTCTTTCCCTTTTTTCTTTTTATATCTCTTCTTTTTAATTGAAACTCCATCACTGACCTTGAAACCTGTTCTGCAGAGACAGTAGCTTGGTTTTACTGTATTCACACAGACCTGAACCCTTCACCAAGCCTGAATCCATCCTGAAAATGAAAAAATCTGGTTTTGATGAACAGGTTTGAAGATGATGGTGATATCTAATTTCACACACAATTTATATGAAAACTCTCAGATTGAAGAAATAAAGATCATGGTGTATTTGAAAAAACAGGTATTGGTTCTTTGACAGGTTTATGAAAAATTGTAGTGGTTAAATTCGGAAGGATGTGGAAGGAGTCATGGAATAAGTGAAATGTATGCAAGGCCAGACTAAAGGGGTGGTACTCAGAGAAGGCAGATGTTTCTTAGGTATTCTCGACCTTGTGACAGTATTTACATTTAAGTACAGCAAAACATAAGAGAAGGTTAAGCTTAAAGAGACATATGGGGAAATGGACTGCTGTAATCCATAGGGAGCTTTCTGGCATGGTTTGGTCTAACCTGAGCTTACTGTCTGGTTTATGCCGAAATCAAACATCCTCCAGCCTGTATGAAAGCTCCAAACTCCGTTACTTTAATTAGGTCTGATAGGTTGTGATAGCAAATGCAAATCTAGGTCATTGCATATGTAAATATGCAGCTGTAGTCCTGGAGGATGCCAGAACATATCAACTAAGGTGTCCAGTCATCACCCAGCATTAACTCCAGCATGGCAAGCAGACTTTATGTGCTAACCATGTGAAAGTGGTTAGGACACACACATACACCCTGTCACTTCCTAACATTTATTTATATTTTCAGGTTAGGAAGTTGCCAGATACTACTTGGCACATGCTTAAAATACTAATTTACACTTAAACACTCTTAGTTTTAACGCACAATTTAATGATTTATGAAGGGCAAATGGATAACATCCTTGACTGCAGCATGGATTCTTCCTTTAAAAGAAAGGTTTGTGGTAGTTGCTTCATAAAATCTTATTAAAACTGCTACCTTTATTGTGAACGTTAACTCCAAGCTGGAAAACCTTGCTCAAATGCTCTTACATCTCAAGAAGAGCTGGCTCGGGAGGCACACATTCACAGTTAAGGAAGTGCTTTGATTCCTTTCTATATTTTAATTGGGCACAAGTGTTCTGTAGTTCTAGGTACTGACACCTTTGTTTTTTCTGGATAAAGCAATCTGACTGGACAGCTCGGTTCTTTTGCCTAGAAGCTCTTGTGTAAAGAAGCTGGGAAATGGAGATGTTAGTTACCAGGCAAGTTGAACACATCCTTGGGTTCAGACACTCTTCTGGTGATACTTAAACCAAGAAAGCTGCAGGGGCTGATTCCTTTGAATGTTTGCTTGTCTGATTTCGTCCCATGTTGCCTTGCTTTGTTGATGAATTAGTTACTTAAAGGGGAATGTGTGTAAATAATAAAGTAATGTTATCTTAACATTCTGCTATTTATCTGATGACCCATTGGCTCCCTTTTCCTCACCAGTGACAGGATACTTCTGTTTTATTGTTAAGTATACACTGCAAAGCTTAGAGAAAGAAATCCTGGATCTTCAGTTTAATTTCCATTTTGCTGTGTTGTTATAGTTTGTAAATCCAGTGTAACCTCAAGCACAGCCCAAGTACTGAGACTGACCTACACAAATTTTGATGACAGTGGTTGATGGCTGTACAGTAAAGTGGGTAACGGGGCTTCTTTCACAGTATAGAGGAGACTGAAGTAATCTTGAAAGGGAAACTCCCTGAACTCTTGAAAGGAAACACTTGATGAAATGAGCTTCCTATTTCTGTGATTCATCTTTGTGAATAACTGAAATCTCATGCACCCCTCTTTTTTGTGTAGGTTACTGTGCATGAATTCAACTTTTTACTGTGACATCTTTAGCCTAGAAAAATGAAAACCATTTCTCATGGTATAAAATACTTAAATGCTCATGGTGATGGAAAAACTTACCTGTGGCCTTGGCATTTCACAAGTAATTAGTCAAATTGGCGTTTCATCTGAAAAGGAGCAGGTTTGCTCTTTTAGGGAGCTTAAACTGAGAAAGCTGATGAGCACAATGGCCTGGAGTTATGTGCCTACTTGAATTAGCAGGCATTGGCTGGACACTGTAGTGCTGCGTTTTTGTCTCTGGAGTTCATAACTGTCTAAGCTTCTCAGTTTAGCAACAGTCCTCTCTTTTCATAACTGCTGAGCTTTATCCTGAGGAAGTTCTCAAGGGCACGGGGCAGTGATGTGGAAGTGCAGGGCAAGCTCCAGAAACAAACAGCCTTTCGCTGCCAGAGATGAGGGGGAAGGTGATGGCAAAAAGACCTGATAATCTTTCCACTGTCTGGTTTGTGATTTAAGTCTCATTGCTGTATCCTCAGCATTTATAAAAATAATCATTTTTCGTGATGCCTGCGGTAGAGCAGCCTTAGCTGTGGGCATTTCTGCTGTGTTTGCTGTGATAAAATGCTGTAGAGGTGACCGTTTTCAAAACAGCATGTCTTGGTTGATTGATGCAGTTTGTGGGTCAGAAATTACTATTTAGGAGACTTTATTGGTGACTTTTCTTAAAAACATTGAATTTCACAACTTTGTTTACAAAACCTCTGCCAAATAACTGTGAGTGTAGTTCAGGGCTGCACAGGCACCTGGAAATCTGGAAGCTTCTTCAAATATCTGAGTGATACTTTTTATTGATTGCTGGATAGTAGTCAGTTTTACTTCTATTGCAAAGAGCAGCCTAAACTTACTTACTTAAATATGCACTGTAATAGATCCTCACTCTCTTGTGTGTAGTGTTGTCAAAAGATGCTGGACTGAAACTGAAGGCTATATCTGCATTTTAAATGCTTCTATCTCCACACCTCTGTGTCAGGAAATGACAGTAGTCATCTCCTTAAAGCATCCAGCCTTCCTGGCCTGCCTTCCCTGGAGACTTGTGCTGGGATGTTTGCTGAGGATCCAGCAGCAAATGGTAGCTGCATCCCTTGGATGCCCTCCGCCCAGCCTCTGTTGTGTACTTGTTACTAGTTTTATGCTTTGGTTAATATTTTTGCTCGAGTCTCTGCCATTACTCCGTGAGCACTCGCAGGTGGATGCTGCGTTTCGCTATTGCAACTGCTCTGGTACAGTGTTGTCTGAAGCAGGCAAAGAAAATAGAAGGTGGGAAAGGAAACCAGGCGACTCCATTATCCATTGTACATCAGATTTCTTTGTCTTTCTTGCTGGGCAATCCTTAACTGTTAGGAATTTATTCTCCCGAATATGATTAGTCACAGAAACCACTACTTTGTGTTCATAAGGAAGACATTGGGGATGCTAATTCAGGAGATTTTGCATCAGTGTCTAGTTTATTGATTTAATTTCTTTTATCTTGCACAGAGACATTTAACATCATACCCGTATCGCTGCACATTGGCAGATTTTCAGATAGAGAAGAAGATTGGACGAGGACAATTCAGTGAAGTTTACAAAGCAACTTGTCTTTTGGACAGAAAACCTGTGGCATTAAAGAAAGTTCAGGTGAGCATTTTAAGTTCAAAGTCTTACTATTTAGCAAGTAGAATGGGGATGTTTTGAAGTATCTACACAGATTACTTTGAGTTGGATACTTCTTTCAGTATTTCAGTATTTCGTTTGTCAGCAGTAATAATGCAATGAAATGCTTTATAAATTGAGAGCTTCAGGTTTGGGAGCACTGGATGATCTGATTTGACATTTTTGTATTTAAAAACCTGTATGGCCTATATGGAACCCTGCTTCAATTTTGAGCCATCTGTTTGCACTTCATGGTCTCTATCCCTCATCATGTTGGAGTGGGTTTATGGTTTTAAATCAACTATGAAGCAGTGGCGCAATTTACTTATTTTTTATTTCACTTTTTACTTTATGAAAAGGATTCACTAAATTAGAATCCAGTATGTGTGAAGGAATGAGGCTCTAATGGCTGTGCTCGTACAGGTAGGAGGCTGCCATCTCATCACAGATAAATCATAAGAGCACAAGAATGAAAAATGCCTGCACTTGCTGATGGAGTGTTAAAAGGATTTCTGACAACTTTCATTCAAGCCATATAGATCTGTAACTTGGTTTAAGTATTGTGCAGTGTTCAGAACAGCATTTTGTTTGAAGGAATTTGCCTTTAATCCTTCAACAGATCCTTTAAATTTGTATTTCTAGTGACTAACTCTCTTGATTACTTCAGAATGAATATTAATGCCCAATATTATTGTTAATTATTACAGAGAAATCAGTGGAAGCTGTATCTCTGAAAAGAAAAAAGTAAACTTTTTTATCTTTTATTTGCCACATGGAATTAATAAAAGCTAAACAATGTTTTGAAAATCACAACAGCAAATTCTTCAGGTTTTTGTGCTGCTTGAAATGCTGTCTACAGGTTCTACAATTACTTTTACCCTATTCCTAGCCTTTTAGTGGTTTCAAAATAAAGAAAACATTGATCTTTTCTTTTTTTTATGTTTTTGTCTGTGAAGATTTTTGAAATGATGGATGCCAAGGCAAGGCAAGATTGCATTAAAGAAATTGACCTCTTGAAGGTAAGAATTTTTACCATGGCTTTTCCTGGGTTGTTTTTTTTTTTTTTTTATTTAAGAAAAAAACTGTTTTCAGGTTGGTAAGGGTCATTTGCCTTTTTATGGCAGATGAAGCTTATATAGCACACACAGTCATCTTAAAAGACCGTGCTTTCTTTTGCAAGCTAAAACGCCTACATGATGGAAGAGTTGTGGTATTTTGGGGTTCTAGGTAATTTACACAGTTTTGTCTCAAACTCTAGTCATAGAATGTTATAAACTTGCACTGGATTCATTCGGAGCAGAATATGTGAATTTATTCGAAGCAGAGGAAACTGAAAATACCCACAATGACAGAAGAGTCCAGAATGTCAGCTCCCAGCCTCCTATGTGGGAAGACCAGAGACAGCTTACCTTCTTGAGTGAAGCTCACCAAGAAGCCAGATACCAATCCAGGGTTATTGTAGTGGTTGAGTTGTGAAAGGGAATATGCTCTCTGCTGCCAAAGTCATTTAAATAATAGCTCACTCTCCCCATTCTAATAACATCACCAAAGCTCTCTAGTCAAGCGGTGGCAATATTAGAAGCCTGATTCAGCTCCTTTTGAAGTCAAAATGTTGTATCTGTCTCTGAGAGAATGTATCTAAATTTAAAATCCCTGGCTGGAATGAAGCACTGTCTGTGCGTACTCTGACCTTTGAGGAATCGGTGATGGAATTGCATAGACTTGCTGTAGTCCATCCTGTCAAAATAATACTTTGTCCTTTTTGATCAAAGATTTCTCTACGACCATGAAAAGAAAGATCACAAAAAACCCCTATAAGTAAATTATGATTATTCAAAACATACTAGAAGCCAGACAAAATTGTATATTACTTTCAGTGTAATTCTGGCTTAAAGGCTTCCATAAAGCAGCTCAATAATGCGGCCGTAATCAGCGTTTGGGCTGCCAGCACCCACACTCAATCATTTAGAGGTGGCTTACCCTTCCACACGCCTCTTGCTGACAGTGCTGCTGTGCATACACATCAGGCATTAACTGCTATCACACTTTTAGGATGCATTAAAGAAATAGGAAATGTCGTTAACCCAAGAGAAAGTGTTTGTGATGTTTGGTGCACTTAAGAATCTGCAAGTATGAATATACTTCCCTTCTGGCAAAAGAAAATTTTGGTGGTCTTTTCCATGCCACGTGAATATACAGTATTTAAAAGTCAATGTATTTATTTAAAATAAGTTTGACAAAAGGAGGAGTGGAAAATGGAAGTTTGGCTTTTCCAGAATGACCAACCTGTCTGTTCTGGGAAAACAGAACAGTAAAATGTTAGTGTAGTAGCTCTCCCAGCAGTGTGTGGGCTTCACTACCTGTTACAGTTGTACTATTTTGATGTGTTTTATTGGCATGTGGTGCTGAGGCTTAGAAAAAGGCTTGTTTGACTGCCTGAGCTCACTGATGCCTTTGGAAACTCGGGAGAGAGTTCCCTCAGCATCCTAAAGAGGACAGAAAGCATCTCTTTAAATCCCAGGCTTCACTGCACCTATGAGAGCAGTACACAGCATTGGGTCTGCCATCACAGTGTGTGTGTGATGGCGGGGGGAAGGCACCCTGATGTGCGTTAGGTGTTGGGCTGCTCTGCTTGTGGTTTTGGTGCTGCTTTTTCACTGGAAGTTGGTCTTTGATCAGTGCACCTGAGAGCAGACATTTACAGGAGATTTCAACAGAAACGGTGGGCTGTGGCATTTATTTATTTATTTAAGGCTTGGGCTTGTGGGAATGTTCTTCTCCTGATGCCTGCACATGGATCCCATTAAGGCTAATGTGTGCTAGTGGTGCGGCATTGCAAAGGAGAATCTATCCCCTAATGTGCATGCAGAGAGGAGTGATTAGTGTGATGGATCATAACAGCGTTTCTTTTGGCTTTGTAACCCCTGGAATAGACAGGTTGAGTCACAGCTGTTTAGTAGATGACATGCTCACTTCAGGAGTTTCTAAATTTACTGCATTTCTAAGAGCACAAGAGGGAGAATATAGAGCAAAATTAGAGTGAATAGAGATGCTGCATTATTTTTTTAAGCAATTACAGTTTTCCACCTTAAGAAATTCAGACATAAAATATTAAACCAGATGAGCCCGTTTCTTAACTTATTCTTGTGAATGAAGTGAAACAATCTGAGAAGATGCAAGTTTTTAAGAAATGTAGAAGGAAAAAGATCTTTAATATCAGTTGTGACTATAAGAAGAATCTCTACTGAAATGAAAAAAGTTAATGAGTAAAGATGCAAGCAGAAAGAATCAGAAAAATAAACTGGTGTATGCCATTTGTGCATTACTTTCCTCCATCAAAGTTTTATTAAATCTGTTCTTCTAAGGGACAAAGAGACCTCAAGGAGCATTGTAGCCAACAGTTGGTTTTTTTCTTTATATTTAATGAAAAAAAAATCAATTATTGCTTAACAAATCTTCTTTCAGGGCATTGATTTTGAATAATTTGAGAGATTAAAATAGAAAAGGTTGTTTCGCACTAATTCAGGCTGTATTGCTCTTTACTCAAGATGCTTTCATTATGCTGTGCTTATGATAAATGAGACTTCTTGTAGGATTTTTGTCTGTAGTAACTCAGAACATGGTTTGTAGTTTCACCCATTGTGAACTGTGTTGCATAATGATTATAGAAGCAGCACAGCTATCGTATCTTAGCATTTGCTCCTAGAGCGTTAAAGGTTTTCTTCTTGCATTCCATTTTGTCTGCAGCAACTGAACCATCCCAATATAATTAAGTATTTGGATTCTTTTATTGAAGACAATGAACTTAACATTGTCCTGGAGCTGGCCGATGCTGGTGATCTCTCCCAGATGATTAAGGTAAGGATGTTCCAGTTCCAAAGGTGCTACAAATTTTCAGGATTAAGCAGAGACACGAGGCAATGGGCACATCTCTGCTTAGAAACACTTTTATTCTCTTCTCACAATTCTGCTCACCCTCAGGATGCTTCCAGAGCCAAAACCAAAGTGTTTGGTGACATTATAAATACTGCAGGCTATGCTGGTTTCTTCTGGTCCCTGCTTTGGAAGGGAGCAGTCTTCTGCATGGTTTGGTGGGACGTGTGTTACTTGCAAGGTTGATTTATGCAGCTTGTGACTGATAGGGACATTTAATTATTGTTGGATTCTGTATTCGCATAGCCTGTCTGCCACTCTGCAGACATTCAAGAAAGTGTATTGACTTTCTTGGCAATGGGGATTTGGGTTTGAGAAAATGTTTCAAGTACTTGTTCTTCTTTTATGTTGCTCTTAGGGATATGTGTATTGCTGCAAACCAGCTTTAGTTAAGCTGTTACCACCTGCTTTTATATTTTCTTTGACATGTTAATCTTTAGACATACATCCCTTGTGAGAACAGATGTGTTATATCAAGTTTGTTAGCACTCTCAACCTTCTCTCCATGTTTTACCTGGTTTTTTGCCATCATTATTCTGTAATTATCATAAATGAATGTTTGGAAAGTTCTCCTCCTCCTTGTTGTCACAGTTAAAATATCTTATTAACAGATTTGTTTTCTTCGCCAGCAGAGCAATGAGGCACTAGGCCAAAGGCTGTCAAACAAGTTACCCATTTAGTCCATAGTCAATGGCTAAATTTGCAGTATCCATGAAAATCTGCTCCATCTCACAGGAGAGTCCCCCTGGGCGAGTGAGTTGGGAACAGGCAGTTGGCAGAACTGCTCCTGGGGAGAGCCCCAAAATTCCAGATACAGCCTCATTTTACAGTGCTCAGTAGCAGGAGTGATGGTTCTGCCCCAAACCCCAGTGACTTGCACTGAAGAATGTCAGGGTCTTGGTTCTGCTCGCTGAGGGTTATGGAGACAGAGCTGGCCCTTTTGCCTGGGGAAAGCTTGTGCGTATTTTTATCTTATGTTTTCTTATGACTTCTTGTATGTTTTACCCTTTTCCCAACAGATCCTGGGAAAATTGCAGTTTATCTCAGGGGTTTTGTAGTTGTGGTTAAAGATGGAAAATAAGTGAGGATTGTGAGAGCAAGAGTTTGGGCTGTAATTGTCCTGCGGTGGGCAAGTGTTGTGTTTGATTTTTAGATGTTAGACTACAAAAAGTTTTACCTACAAAATTGTAAGAGATCATTGTAGATAATACTCATATTCTTTATCATGTACAGTTTTTAAGTTAAAACATTCCCTATTTATAAACACATTATCAGTGTGGGGTATTTTTTCTATTTACCTTTTAACTCTTTAGAAGTTGAATTTTCTCAAACCCTCATTTCTAGATTCTGAGATTGATAACTTGAACAGCACTGTAACTTGAGTGCCTTCTGCCAACATTCCCCAGCCTGGTCTGCTTTCCCGTGTGTTTATCAGGCTTGAAGAAGATGCACAAGATTTTTTTCAAGGTCATGTAAATGATGGTTTTCCATTGGTGCAAACCCTGGAATTCTATCCTTTTACTTAACAGAAGGAAAAAAACCCAAACAAACAAAATTAAAACCAAGAGGGAACCGAAGTTCTCCCCCTAAATATAGCTTTAACTGCAGCAGTGGAGTTTGCCTGCCTGCCCCTGCCCACATCCTTCCCATCCCCTGGGAACTGAAGCTTCTGTGAGGATTTTCAGTTTCCGCAAGGCGGTAGGAACAGCAGAAACAACACTCTGAAGGTGTGAGAGTGATAAAAACAGGGACTATCTTTGTCACGCCCCTGGTGCCTGCATTATTTATGAGGTATTGTAAAGCTGGTGTAAGAGAGAGCTGCAGGAAAATCCACTGGAGAGCTGGGACTTCCTTGTAAATGTCAAGCAAATCTTATTGGACATGACATTTAGAAAATTATCACTTGTGGTCTTGCATATCCACTCTTAAACACTTTAATGAAAATTAAATAATATTATTGTGTATATAACACTTTGTCCCTCACCCTCTGCAATTCCTCTGTGCTCTCTATCAAGTTTTGCTTTGAAACTGTTGCAATCTGTCAGATTTGCTGCCTGGGGAATTGCAATGTTGTGCCCCTTCACAGCAGATCTGCAAAAGAGAATTTGCCATTACTTGAGTCAAACACGAACCAGTAACAGCATTTCACATAAAATATAAAATGTGACAACGGACATCAGATGGCTGTACTGAGGAAAAAGCACAAGGTGCACAAAGGGGCAACAACCAATTCCCTTCCTTTATTCTTGCTCTTGCATGCCAGTGTTGGAAATTCTCAAGGGTACAATGCAAAAGAAATGCAATTGTAGTGTGCTGGAAAAGGGAGTACAGTATTTGAGGTAGTTATTCAATGGCACCTTGTGTATTGAAGGGTGAGGATAAATCTTAAGCCTCTGGAAGTGTACTGTGTGTTGTGTTAATGCTCTGGATGAAGAACTGACTTGGTATCTAGCATGGAAAGAAGCAATGAGAAGGCAGAGATTGCTAATCCAAAGCAGTGAAAAGTCAGGGACCACTAATCCAAAGCAGTGCAGTTTTGGGATGCCTCGGGGAAGCTGTCACACTTTCCATGTGACATACATGGCTGTTGTGCATCTTTGAAATGGAAAAAGAGTAGCTGAATATATATGTTTAGTCTTCAGTGAAGTGTGCGGCTGAATATTTATTCCTATAATAAGTTGTTTGGGAAGAAGACTTGAGTATTGCAGAGACCAATCACTGTGCTGCAGTCCTTTGTGTTGTGTGCATCATGCTTAGGGTTATTTTATTTGAGAGCTAGAAGTGCCCAGAGACCCGTAGAATCTGGACTCAGCTCTGCTTGGCGCTGCTTAAATGCACATAAACCGGTCTTTTTCCAGATCTGTGTGTCTCTTGATCAGCAGTGTCTTTCTGTCTCACCAGAGATAGTTCAGTTAATTTAATATTCTGAGTATGCATGAAATAGAATATATTATTCTGCCTGATCACAGAAGAAACATAGATACTTTATTGATGCTTCGGCCATCTTTTAAAATGGGAAACAGATCACCTTATTTCTGTTACAGACTGTACAATAACCCATGTTTACAGGATCATTTTTTTTAATGATCTTTTGTTACTTAAGGCCAAAATACTTGAAACATTTGTTGTTTTGAGGCGTTAAATATGTTTTGCAAGGTAATTAAGGAGATTAATGCTAATCATAATTGGTGTCCATTCAAAAATGTCAAACCTATTGAAGCATATTTTTCATAATAGTTGTTAATTAGTGAACTGCATTGAAGCTTATATACAGAGAGAAGGAGTTAAAAGCTAATCAGAAGAAAAGTCATGCTGCTGCAGATCTGGAAGACATGAGTAACCTGCAGCTGACGAACACAAGTCTAGGAAGGAGTCAAATATGATGCTTTTTCACTGATCTTTTATTTATTTCCTCCCACAGTATTTTAAAAAGCAGAAACGGTTAATCCCGGAAAGGACGGTGTGGAAATATTTTGTGCAGTTATGCAGTGCAGTTGAACACATGCACTCCCGCAGGGTGATGCACAGAGGTAACATTAATTCAGTCTCTTTTCACTGAATAATAATATAATGTTCCAATTAGTAAGCGCCTACATTCAAAAACAATTATGCTGATGTTCAGCCAATGCATGTTTAGAGAGGCTGGAGCTTGCAAGATGGATTTCTCCTTCTGTCTCTTTGCCTCATTGTTAAAGGATTCAGTCCGAAGTGAGCGTGATATTAGGAAGATGAGCTGCTTTGTATTCCAGACACTGTTACTAAGTAGAAGTGTCAAACTTGCCATTAGGAAAGTGTCAGAACTAAAATACTGAGACTACTGGATACAGTAACTCTGAAGAAATAGTCTTCATTATATTAGCTGTGACCTTAGAGAGTTTAGAAGAGTTTTTCCATCTTGCAAGTTTTCCTGAAATATTAATACAAATATGCCTCTCACTCTCATAATCTGGTCTCTATTTTCATTAAGTTATTTTTTCATATTGTCTTAGTACTTTTTGTATCCTTGAGCCTTACACAAAAATTACACTGCTTCTTTCAGCCTGAGTGAAATGCTTTGTGAAGGACTTGACCCAAGAAATGCAAATATCCCAAAAGGCACCAATCTGTGCTTCTGGTTATTTCCTTTCTCTTCTGAAACAATGAATTCTTCACTATTTTTTTTTGGCAATGTGATACTATTTTTGCTCCTTTATGTATCCCCTAATGCAGTTTATCAGCTGCAGTTAGGTCTGTAATTGCTGGTTGAAATTTGGAGCCTTGCATATCTCGTCATCTTTAATGTGAGGAAAGAGCCTCAGTGGCTGAATCCTGACATGACTGCTGGGGAAACGAGTTCTAGTAGTTTTTATGCTCCATGGACAAACTGGGCTGTATAGAGTCCAGAATTTATGTATATAGGGGACAAGAATTAGTCTTTGGTGTGAGGGGACAGTGGTGGGCAGTACAGTTTCCTGTAGAAAATGGTCATTTCCAAAGAGAAGCAGACTTGTTCCTTTGATGTCCATCAGTTAAAGAGGTTGCCTCTATTCTGTTGTGCTGTTTTCTGCTTCTTCCCTCGTTGGTATTTCTTGTATGCTGGGAAGTACACTCTTGATTTTTGTGTATGTGCAGAGTTTGAAGTCTTAGAAGGTTCAGCCTATCAAAGCTATAAAGAAACACAGTTCTGCTGGAGCCTCTTTTGTACAGAGAGTGCTCCAGGCTATGTTTCTATTGCAGTATTAGAACCAAATAACCTTTTGAGGCTTTGACCTTTTACCTTTTTCTTCTTGCAGACATAAAACCAGCCAATGTGTTTATAACAGCCACAGGGGTGGTGAAGCTGGGAGATCTTGGATTAGGCCGGTTTTTTAGTTCTAAAACCACTGCAGCACATTCCTTAGGTAAGATGTTAAGCAAACGCAGCCATACAGTTGTCAGCTGTGATGTTCAAAAGAAGTGGTATCTATCCTCTTACTATGACAGAAACTTGATTCAGTGGATGCATGCTTATATTTTCTGTGATATGTATTTAAAATACACTTCATAAAAAATTAAAGAGGTATTTTCTGGTTTAAAACTCCACTTGATATTTGTTTCTGGAAGATCTGGTGTGGTAAGCTTATATGATTTATATACAGTGAATGCAACAAATGCAACTTTTCCACTCAGAATGTTTGACTGCACTCTGCTGACTACAATTAAATGCTAGACCACCACCATTTTTAAGCAGATGCTGGTCAGCTGTCTGACCCTGAACAGGTATTGACACTGTCATCCAAGGTGAGGGAAGTATTCAAAACCTTCATGGTTCATCTGTTCCAAAAAGCAGCTTCTCTTGAAACCCAGCTTAGTCTTTAAAGATCAAAGTTTTCTTCATGTCTTCCACGTATCTCAGGATTGTTTTCCTGTTCGTCTGTTGGTGCAGAAAATTCTTGCCAAAGCATAGGACCTTGCTTTTGTTCTTACTGAATTGTGTCCTGTTTCCAGATGCTCCTACTTGTGATCACTCTGAATTTTTATTCTGTTCTGCTTTGGTTCATCCCAGCTTCTTGTTACCCACAAAGGCAATAGCATCACCACGGTCCCATGTGTTAATGCATGTGTTGAACAGAACTAGACCTGTTGGCTGTCTTGTAGGGCTTCACTTGAAGAAGCCTTCTAATTTGGCAATTAACTGCTTCTCCAACCAATTTTGCATCCATTAAGTAGCTTCATTTAGACAGATATAGCAGTTTGCTTATAAGCAAAGCTATGTAAGCCTTTTATAAAAGCATTACAGTTGTAACACATCTGTTGCTTCTGCTTCCTACCTATGAGGCCTCTTGCCTTATCATGGAAAAAAGAAATAATATGTCATGATGTTTCATGGACCAGTCATAGTTATGGTGATCTGTTTGCTCTTTTTACTGTATTTTACAAGTTGTGTGATCATACCTGCAGCATTTTTCTAGGAACTGATACCAAGCTGGCTGCTTTAAGCACCTGGGTTCCCCTCTCCCTCATTTTTACCACTGGCATTAATTACAATGCTACAGAAAAGTATCCAGCTCATACAGTTCATTCTTTAAGTTCTTCAGTGTGAAGTATTTAATAATCATGTCTGTAACCTCTTGAGAGGTGGCTCATTTTTTGGTTTTATTAATGGGTCTCAATTTTGAGTCACAAAGGTACCTTCTGTGTTACAGCAGTGAAGGACTTTAGCTTTTAGTACAGTATTTAAGCTTTTATATCTAGCTCTCACAGTTGATTTGGCAACACAATGTTTGTTTTGCATCTTTCATTGTCTTTGTGCAGTTTCCTCCACTGAGCGTGAGTCTTGCTCTATTGTTTCTTATATGGGTACAAACTTAATTGATAATATTCATGAACAACACTGGTGTTCCTCAGTGCACAAGAAAGGAAGAGAAATGCTATATTTTGTGTGTTTTTTACTTTCATAAAATGTTATGAAATTTCCCTTTGCATCAAAAGCTATTCTGGGTTAAATCTATCTAGTTAAATACACACTAAATAGATTAAAATAAATCCTTTTCACAGAAAGTTACAATCACATCATCTGAACAGAACAAAAATATGATCATGTCTAATGACATGATCTTACCTAGGTTGTCTGCTGCACTTATATTAATAAGAATAAATTGGGGTTTGGAAAATGGCTGCACATGTAAGCCAAGCTGGTGACCTTTACCAGGGTTGCTCCCTCTTAATTGATAAAGCTTGTGTAGGAGGAGTTCAGTCTCTTCTGCATGAACCTTGCCCTTCCTCAGATCAGCATCCTCCTGGAAACAGGTGAGGGAGCAGCAATGAGTGATGCTGGAGGCAGTGTGGTGTGCTGTGGAGAGGGATGGACACACCAGTGGTTCTTGCATCCAAGTAAAAAGAACCTTTTAACAAAAAAAATATGCAGACTTGAAGCTTTTCTCTTTTTTTTGGTCATCTGCCAGGCATGCAGGTTTTGTAGCAGCAGGAAATCTACTGATCCTCGTTTTGGTTTAATTAAGACATTTGTTTAAGTAGCTGTGAGTGATAAGCACCCCACAAACCAGAGCGTGGTACCCGCACGGACCCAGGCTGCGATGCCGGGCACATCCCATAGCCGCGTTGCCCCGGCAACCGCCCTGCACCATCATTTCTCTGGCTGCTGACCCATGAATTGAACACACGGCTTATGCAAATATATTCAGCTAATTTTTTTTGTGTCTTTTGTTGTATTTGTTAGCATCAGACTGGCATAAAAGGGCATTAGGCAGTACCACGACCCATCTGACAGGTGTACCACCGGGCTGCGGCTTCGTGGCCGCCGTGGTGTCAGGGATGGGAGCCATAATTAGAGCAAGGAACAGAATGCACGTCAGATGAATTACTAGGCAGCAGATCATATTTGTCAGGAAAGATTGCATACATAAAAATTAAGTGACAGTACATGCCGGGGTAATGAAAGAAAAATGAAAGATTTGCCCATACACAGCTCGTGAGATGCAGCCGAGCGCCTGGCTCGGAGCAGCGGCAGGGTGCTTGACTGGCGGCATGACGTGTGACCAGGAGCCAGCAAAAGTCCCAGCCCCTGGACAACTTCCACGGGCAGACCTGTGAGAGAGGAAATGTGGAAACCTCTTGTCTCACTGAGTAACAAAACTGCGTTGGGAAAGGCAGCATCATTGTGGGATGGATGATAAACACCAGAAACCAGCTGGGGGCTGGAGGATGTGGGTGGATTCACCAGCTGGCACCTCTTCTGCCACATATTTCCCTTTTGCCTTGCATGACTTGTGAGCAAAGACAGGAGATGCTTTTCCATAGGAAGAGCTCTTCATGCATGTACTTTACCAGAAGACCCCCTTTTTAATGGTAATGAGTGTAGCCAAGGTGAATTTTACTACTTACAATGTGGTGGCTTACTGTCCTTCCTTTCCTAACTTAAGCTCCCCTGCAGCAGAAGCTCCAGGATTGAGTTTAGTGACGATGGACTCACATATCATAAAGTTTATTTTATTGTGGGGGTGTGGGGGGAATGTGGGACAATTCATCTTCTCCTTGGTGAGTTTGGAGGTGGGGGGAGAGTGTTTTGGGGGGAGAAGAATGTAGTTAAGTACTGCTTACTATTGTGAAAAACTTCTGCAACCATGCAATTTGGGTTGATTTTTACAGTCCTGGTGTGTGATACGCTTCCGGGTGTCATCTCTTTATCCAGATTTCCATAGGGTTAGTTTTTTGTCTGTTCTTAATGTTTGGTTGTGTCCCTTGTTTTGTTGATCTCTGAGGTGGGTGGAGACTTTGGAAAACTGCATAGTCTTGGGAAAGCTTAACAGTAAGCTCATAGATTTTGTTTTACTAGGAGCTGTAATACATAGAATTTCCATCAATGTTAAAATGGATAACTTCAGTGTCAACTGGTATAATGCCCATTTAGCCAAATAAGCTTGGCATTATCCAAAGCTGCTGGTTGGGTTTATATTTTGAAGAAAAAAGAGGAACAGCCACAAAACCAAACAATAGAAAAACCAAATAAATTTTCACAGAATAGTCTCGTTTTGGAGCAGATGATTTATTATTTATTCTTGGACAAGAATAAACTTGGAGCAGATTTTCCATCTGGGGGATGCGTGCAAGTCAAAGCTTCCCAGTTTAGAGCGTGCAAACAGCCGTGGCCTGGAATACGTGGGGTGTTACACGTTCCTTCTGGTTTCTTGTTGGACATAAGGGTGAACAGGGAGGAACTGCAGTCACGAGAAGAGCTCTTTTATAAATGGACTGTTTGTCTTCTTTCTTTTGCTTGCCAAGCCAGTTTGCCATCTGACACAAAATCACAGTACTTCAAGAGGTTAGTAAGCAGTACTTATGAAGAAAATATGGACACAAGAAATCCACTTAAAATAAACCAGAAATATATAAGGACTTTGGTAAAGTTATGTGTGTAATTAAATACTAGTAAGATAAAAATGGAGCAACAGGTCTTGTAAAAACAGCTGAAATACTATGCACAAAATATCTGTTTTCTCTTGTAAGAATAAGTAGATTTTCTTCCCCCCCCCCGAAATAGTTCATGATGGAACCTCACACTGAGACTTGAAGGAATTTAAAGTGTATCTTAGTGCCTTTGACTGCTGTTTCACTTTAATTCCCTAAAGTTGAGGTAATTCCCACATTCTTTTTCTGGGAAAAGACCTCAGCCTTCTGGTTAGGAATATACCCGAAGTAATGCAAACATTTAGAAACAGATACTTAAGAACAAGACTCCTTTTAAATAATGCTGTAACCTTTCTTGGTGACCTTCAAGCATGTATGGAGAGATGAGACAGGTGAGAGCTGTGGACTTCCATTTGCAAGTAGAATTCCTTCCTACCAGATACTACTAAGACATGCTGAATGTTTTGCTCAGCCGTACGTCTGTTCCTGTAACATGTAGCAGTGTCTCTTGTATGTTAAAGTTAATAGTTCTGGAAATAATTATGGTGGTTTTTAAACCAGGTGGTTTTGTGTTTTTCATGGATGGCATCTCAGGTTTTTGAGCATCTTTCTTTGCCTTTTTCATTGGTAATGAGCATATTTCAAAAATCACAAGTATTTCAAAACATTGCAAAGTTTGTTTTGACAGGAGTGCAACAGCTCAATTTCTAATGCCAGGAGCAGCGAAGGAGTTAATACTTGGGTGCTAATCAGACACAGAATTTCTTTGTGACATGAAGTA
>JAVHNF010080357.1:2158-17406 GCA_034783455.1 Micropsitta finschii | reverse complement strand
GTGGTGGGAGTGAGGGAAATAAATCAGTTGTCAGGAGTTAGGTGGAACCAACAAGGCTTGGTTGAACATCACCCATCTGCACAGATTTCTCCTGCACTCGATGTTGCAAGAAAATTGTTAGTTTGGGGTTTTTTTATTATCAGGCAGTGGGAACAGAAACATTTCAGAGCTACCACATGGGATGGTGATGGCTGTTAGGCTGCTATCTGAAAGTGTGCTTCTCTTAAGGCACAGTTTGCTGTGCACACTGACTTAATAATGTATTTATAAACAAGCGTAATTTAGAATCTATTCAGAGTTCTGTCTGTTTACAACAAGTTTTTAACAGGAAATGGGAAAGCAGAATTGTGCAATCTCCACACATTGTAAAGATAACAAATGTCTGTGAAAGAAAAGACCATTTCGCTTTTTGACTGAATATTTGTCAAAGCAGCTACATTTAGTGCACATAACAGTGAAGCTGTTCATTCTTAGTTGGATTAAAAATGAAATGGGGTTGATTATGCCACTAAAACCTGGCTACTTTATAATTACTTTACTGAAGATATGAAATTTGGTGATATAAAAACTTTCCATAGTGACACAAAATAAGGAAGGGTTTTTAATAAATGAGGAAGCTAGAAATAAGATAAAAAGGAAGGAAATCCTAATTTTTTCATGAAAGCTATTTGCATTCAGCTAAAAAATCACAAGAGACCAGCACATTCTATGAATCGTCTTCCTTTAACTGTTTTCCTTTGTTTCTTGTGTGGTTTTATAATTGCATTGAATACTAGAACCATTTGTATTCCAGAAGTTTAATATTTTATAACAACTCACTCCAAATATTCCTAAGGTGGGGATTTTTGCTCAATTATTCATATGGAGTTTGATAGGTGAAGCAATTAAAGTGTCATTCAGAGTGAATTTTGTAAACAGTTTCTGCCTGTTCTCACGGGGTCCCAACATAGACAATTTTTTTCTGTAGAAATGTCATTCTTGGTAGTTGAAATAGTCAGAATTCAGCTGAAAAAGGCCTCGAGGAACCTTTGAAATAGGGTATAGCTTTGAGGCTTTGCTTTGAGCAAGGATTTCAACCAAATGACCCTCAGATCTCTTCCAGTGTTAACTATCCTATAATTCTGCGGACAGTAGAGGTTTATAGGATTATGTGCTTTTGATGAGCTAAAGCCTGTGCTGCTAGAAAAGGTAAAGAAAGCAAGACAAAAATGTGGCTGAAGCAGGGAAGAGGCTGCATGACTGGTGAATGCATGGGCAGTGCTATCACTCACATCAGGCTTAAGCTTTCCACTAACACGAAATCAAAGCACAGAAGCCTCAAGCACCGTCCATCAGTGGAATTTTTGTAGTGTCTAATCAGGTGCTAACAGCTCAAGAAGTGTTTGTTTTTTGTTGTTGAAGCTCGAGCATAGAATTCTATTTATTGTCAAAACTCAGCAGTTCTATTAATTTAATTTATTTTAATCACACTTGGGAAAAAGTCCATTATCCTGAATAGATTCCTAAACTTTATACAAATCTGCTGGAAATGATTTACAGACTGGCAACTGTAGAGTGTTCTGAAGTGACAAAGAACTGAAAGGGCTGATTGAAAGTATGTATATAACCTGTCCTCTGTGAGATGTTTTCTCCAACCATGGCGACTTGGATTCCTGCAGAGGCCTATCAGGCCAACACAACCAAATTGACAGGGATGTCTACTTGAATTAAGCCACTAAATTTGGCTTTCATCACAATTTAAGAACAGCTCTACTAGGTCATATCAAAGGTTTGTTTGGTTTAGCATCCTGTCCTTGATGGTGTCCAAAAGCAGACACTTAATGAAGAACAAAAGAGTTGGCAAACATCAAGTAGTATCTCCTTGTTTGCCTCTTGGCCTTGACATCTGCAGCTTGGGGATTTCCTGAGCCAGAAGTGGTGGTTTTGCATTCATTTGTATATAGACATTAGCATGCAACTAACCTTGGGCTTGAATTTTACAGCACTCTAGCAACTTCATAGTAAGTCCTCAAAAAGACAAGTTTTAATGAACAATAAATGTGAGTTGATTGATTTACTCTGATTTGCATGGAATAGGAAAAAAAGCCCACATAGAGACATGTCAACAGGCTAATTAATACACTGAGTGTACACTGTTAGAATTTTTTCCTACATAAATAGGCCCTCAGAAAGCCAGCAGAGAAAAATGCATTATTGCAATACTTGTTGGAAAGAGTAAAGTATTTAGTATTTCTTCAGCTTGCTTTCCTTTTTTTAATTCCTATTAAATCCCTTTGGATGTTCTGATATTCACATGTATTAAGAAAAGTTCTGACAGCAGTCTTCTTTACTGTGTTTTTCTTACCATTTCTCAGTTCTCATTTCTTTTCTGACAAATTCTATTAAGTGCCGCACAGAGTGAGCAGCTTAGGGCAGTGCAGCATAACTTAGTGTCAGAATATGGAAAGATTTTCTAGTGGTCTGTACATCAGAGGGCAGAGATCTGGCGTCCTTGAGGAGACATGTTGTATTTTAAATCAGAGTTAAAGACATTCTATAATCCTGCTTAATTCCTGTCCTCACACCTACACAGCTTGACTTATGGATTTTCAATCAATGACTTCTAAAAGAAATCATCTCTGAAGAAAAATATACTTATCTTTTTATAAGTAGCCAGGTGGTAGACTGTTGTGGTTTAGTTCAGAGGAGTAAAATGTTGATTCACATCTTTCCGTGAAGAACTGTGGTAGCTGTGTATGTGTCTTTTAC
Source organism: Micropsitta finschii (assembly GCA_034783455.1). NCBI lineage: Eukaryota > Metazoa > Chordata > Aves > Psittaciformes > Psittacidae > Micropsitta > Micropsitta finschii. Next base: position 14,658 of record JAVHNF010080357.1, on the reverse strand, counting down.
TATTGCTTTTATTAAAGGAAACTTTTTCTGGTCAGTCTGTCCTTTCATAAGTGTATTAAATTTTGTATTTAATTTCACAAGCCAGTTACTGCATATTCTTTATGAAGTTTATTCTGCATTTCAGTTTAAGTAAGTTCTCTGACATTCTCTGTGCCCTAGCGTTTGGGCTTCACCAGGAAATGTATGTGCCCAGAAAGTGCAGGACTGTACCTCTTCTAATTATTGGTGGAAGTGTTCCTCATACATTTCTATATGTAAAAATGTCTGAAATGAAACAGCCACATTTGCACCAGTGTGAATAATAAATACAGTTACTGATAAAGAATGGCAGAAATCTGGAATAGTATCTGAAGAGCCATCCTATTTGTCTGTATATCACATGAGTTAAATGTCTTGTACCACTGGTAATGTTTTAGGAAAAATCATGTGATTGCTGAAAAAAAGCCAGAGAGCGCAGTGAAAGTAATTCCTTAGCCTATGCTTTAAAATATGCTCATGATTTTTATCGTGTTTCAGGGAAAGCTGCCTGTTTGTCAAAGTCATGATTAGTGAGTGATTTTGCTGCAGCTCTGAGTCTGACAATGAGATCAGGCACGGACATTCACAGCCCCTTCAGGGGCAGAGTGCGTGCTAGGCCTTGCTCACATGGCTTTCTGGCACTTTTCTCCCTGCTTAAGGCAGATTAGCCAGGGCACAGGGCTTTGGCTTGCAGACAGGAGTGAGGTGATGGCAGGATAGCTCAAATCATTGGCTCTGTTTCTTGGACCATGGACGGCTTCCTTGACATGCTGCCACCCCTAAGAGCTGCAGAATCTTTTATTTACCACTGAGTGGAGTCCTTATCAAGACTGCAGATGTGTAAGTCTTGATTCCCCAGTCTGCTGCATGACATTTTGCTCAGAACAGTTTGGCAGTGAAGCTGTACCTGACATTGCACCCAGATGGTCCGGGGCATGGTTGAGCTCAGGGCTCATCAACAGCATATCACAAATACAGGGCTACATTTTTGGGCACCTTTGCCAAATCTGTAGTTTCTACCAGTAGTTTAATACGGGTATTGTTTTTTATTTAGCAACTAAGAGGACTGTTTATTGAAGAATATTGATTTCAAATGCATGTATCTTTACTCATTGTAGTTCACTGGCACTTTCTCTGGACAACGTTCTGTATCAGACATTCACCTTGGATCTTGTCCTGTGGCGATGATTGCTACATTAACCCACTTGGAAAGCTGGGTTAGTGCTCCCATATATTCAACTCTTATGGTCAATTAGATGAGTGCTTCTAGCAGGTTGTAAAAATTGCAGCTGATATTCCAACTCAGAGTCCAAAGAGAACGTGAGGCTCCAAGCAACTGAGGAAATTAATTAGTGTCAGTGTGAAAAACAAATCAAAGAAATCAGTTGAGAGAAGAAAGCAAGGAGGCAGGAGCTGAAACCAATATTTTTCTTCTTTTCATATTTCTGAGTGGCTGTGGGTATATGTTATTTGTCATCCTGTGGTCACTTATCTTCTGTCTCTAGCATCAGATTCCCTCCCAGGACTGCTGTCTATGTCCTCTGCTTCTGTGCGTGTCACATCTAGGTATGAGATTTTTTTATTTTTTTTTAATTTTTATTTTTAAACAACAAAGCAATCTGAGACAATGAATGATTTGCAAGCAACAAAGTTATTACCTGCAAGTGAAGTGTTCTAGTTATTTCTAGCGTGGAACTGTGTTCATTAAAAAATGCTACAGCACTACTAAGAATGATAAGCCCCTTTCCCTGCTTTTCTTTATGTTTTAGAAATGGCTGTATGCCCACTGATTACCATATCTGAGCATCTGGACTTATGCTTCTAATAACTTCACCAAGCATCCACTCACTGTGTGAATTTAGCAGTGGCAACACAAATTAAGTGCAACTGTTATTGGATGATTTAGTAATTTCTCATATTGCTTGGTCTTACATTTTAAATGGTACTGACAATGGAGAATATTATCTTCTTTGTTTGAAGGATAGTATTGCATCAATGATGTTTCCAAGCCAAGAACATAACAAAGTACAAACAGAATACAGACCTTCACTGACTGTGAACTGGGGGTGTGTTGTATACAACTTTAGAAAGGGAGACTTCTCTCTTGTTGCAAATGCTATGCACATTTCAAACTCCTTTTTCTGGCTAATGAAAAAATACCTCATCAAACATTCTTTAGGTCTAAGATCAGTGCACATTTAACAGAGTTAATTAAGTTAACAGGGTTTAGAAATGAACATAATGCACACCGTGGAATTTTCATTCTGGCATGATTGAATATATTTGGCTGAAATATTGCATAACAGGCAGGCACCAGGAAGGTGTTTTGCTCTTTTCATGCTGTAAATGAATGTTAACTGTGCTCAGGGCTTTGGATGACTTAATTGGCTATTTTTTCCTGGACATCCCTAGAAGTTGGGTGTGCCCAAAATTAAAAAGGATCCAGCTGTGGAGGCAGACAAAGTAAGAAGAAAAGAGGTTACTGGGTTAAAAACCAAGTTTGAAGAAATTAGGGAGGGAAGATATGCAGTCTCTGTGTGCATTTAGTTGCAGAGAAATCAGTAGGAAATAGAGCAGGAGTGAGCATAAACTGTCTGTTTTTGCTAAATAGAGGATTTTTACTCATCTTTGAACCTTTAAATAGACACAGAATGCTGGAAAAAAATGTTTGAAATTTCAGACAATTCTATTCAGTATTTGCCATGTTCCACCATTTCTTGTATTATTGTACTTCTGTGCAATAAGCAAACCAATAATGAAATTGTGATGTCCTGCCAAGAACGTGATGGACTCTGCTATTATAAAACCCAGGAACATAACATGGTATTCACTGCACTTCTGGGAGACCTGTGGAAGGCTCTGAAGCCCCATTTGCCTAAAGGAGCAGACCACATGTGCGGCCTGGCCTCTGAGTTGGGATTAGTATTGAGTATTGGCAGAATATGATGTGGTTAATAGCACTTTCTGTCAGTGATGGACATCAGGGATGGCCAGCTCAATAGAAAAAGAAAATTCAGGTTATCAGAACAGGTCTGTTTCAAAGTCTTACCAAAGTCTGCATCCTCATTTCCCTTTTGCAGTAATATTCTTATGGCAATGTCCTGCCCTATTGACCTTCATGTGATCTGTCTTCTTTCATCTTATCCGTAACTGTACAGTTTACTTATCAAGAGGAGAGAGACAGCTTTGTCCTGGGAATTTCTGCTTTAGAACAGGTTTTGTTTGCCTGTTCACACTTTGGCCAGCTCACCTAACAGCCAGCCAAGAACGCACTTCTGAGTGATGAGAGCCGAAAGGTATCTCTGTCCTCTCCAGATGGGCTACAGGCACACTGCAAGGTTGCTGTTGTCTATGCAGAAGACTCTCCATCCCTGGTCAGAAGAAAGCCAGCATGTAGGATGTCCCATGCTGTTAGCAGGCTGCAGAAACTACTTTGTAATTCTAAGAGTTGCAATAGGCAGGAGTGAGTGCATCATGCCATTGGTCTGTGTATGTGGTTATATTTAGTTTTTTGGGGTGGCTGAGAGCAATTTAAAGCTGCTTTCCTATGATTGTAAAGTTTGTAAACAAAAAGAAACCAAAGCTAGTTCCATGTGCAGAACTGCTATTTTTGTGCATTGAACCCTGCATATTTTGTTGTTTATCACTTCATATTTTTCCTTACTCTTTTTATTTCTGGTTTCTTTGTGTTTACGGTCTCCCTGGCTCATTAACTCTGGAGTGCCATCTTACTTTGCTTGTGGTGACAGGCTGTCACACCGCTGTAGATTTCCCCATTACAGAACCCTGTTAGTGACAAACACTGACTCATTGCCCGGCACTGGTCCAAAATCACAATTGGAAAAATCAGAAATCCAACCTCTGAAGCTTCCCTCTGAGGACTACCAAAAACTCCTTCAGCTCTCACCATCCCCCTTCTCCCTCTGTCTCTTCTACTCACTGCTGCTACCACAACCACTGTTCCCAATGTGTCTGAATACCAGTCCCTTGACTGCAGTGAGCATGGCGAGTGTGCTCTGGTACTGTGGCAAGCTGCTGGAGTCTTGTTGGAGACCGTACAACAGAGCAGCCATTAATGGACGTTAATTTTATCTGCCTTTTTCTTTTTCTCAGTTGTACTTTATGCTTCTCTCTACAAAGCTGGGCTCTCTAGGAATGCCATCATTTCTGATGTATTAACTGTAAGCCTGTTGGGTACTCAGAAGATTGCTGAAGTGTTGCATTTTGTACAGGAAAGGTTACAGACAGGGACATTGTGACTTGGTAGGATGTGTTACTAGTATTGATGCAGAGAGTAGTGGGGCTTACAGCAGCTAAAAAATTTGAAAATTTTATCGTATTCTGTGTCTTAAGAAAAAAAAAAAAGGATTAAACCAGTTGTGTGATTATTTCTTCAGTGAAAGCTATGGATGGTGATCATACTGTAACAGAAAACACTATATAAAGTTCATGTGAAGAACCTAGAGGAGGTGAACAATGTCACTTGCTGGGGGAACTAATTTTACTTTCCAAAGATGGAGGAAAAAGAATGGTCATCCTGTACAAAGGTGGGAAAAGGCAGAAATTGCACTTTGCCACTTAATTAACAACCAGCCAACCTATAGCCTGTAGCTTTCCTGCAGACACAACTGGGAGCAGAACCCATATGTTTTGACTTCAGACCTTCCGACACATGGTGTGAGGCATCAGTGTGACAAATTGTAAGCATAGGACACCTGGATTATCACTTGTGCTACCTGTAGCTGATAAATTTAATTCCTTAATTATTTATAGATTCCAATTCCTCTATTGCTTTTATTTTTAAAATCTATTTTTAACTAATTTTTGGTGGAATACAGTTGTTGAATTGGAAAGAAAAAGAGAAATAAAAAGAGATTTTTTTAAATTAAGCCTGTTATTCAGGGTTTTGAGTGAAGCATCTGAATGAATATTTCAGAGGACTATATTTAAAAAAAAAAAAAAACAAAAAAAAAAAAAAAAAAACCCAAAACCAACCCACAAAACATCAGTCTTATTATGAAAATGGAAGAAATGTTGATGAAAAGCACTAAGAAAGAGAGGGGAGATGAATATGGGGGGAAAAGCATTTCAACAAATGGATCCTTAGAAGGCATGCTTCTTAACCTGCATCTGCAGGCAGTGCTGACTGGAGAAATGAGATGACAGCTTTTCCCTTCCCCCTCTGACTCTGCCCCTGAGGACTCAAAGATGTTTAATTTGATATGCCTTTCAGTCCTCCCTCCCACCTTCTCTAGTCTCCAGGGATATTTTATCACTCAACACTGTTAAAATTTAGATGTTGTTGTTAACCAACTACCTCAGCTGAGCTTGTACTTTGCTACTTCATCAAAAGGTAAAGCAAGTAAAGGATTCAAAACACACACAAACATAGGTTTTTATAGGCAAGCTATAAGCAAATACAGGTTTCAGTAAGCAAATACTTCTACAGGCTTCAGATTCTGCTTTTCCGTGGATCAGTGGGTTAACTAAAGCCTATGAGAAGGCTCTCAGTTTCCTGATGGCTGTGACAGGTATTAGATTGGAGGGAAAAAGAGATAAAAAGAGCTATCATTCAAAATGGTGCAAGGTTGCTGTTTACAAAACACAAGAAAATTCCTGAGCTTAGAGGGAAAAAGTTACCCACAGTTTACTACCATTTCACAGCATGGGTAGGCACTACTAAATCAGTTGGATGCTCAGCCTTTCTGTTTGAAGCTTATTTATTAATACGTTTTGAAAAAATATCCATCACTACCTTCCAAATGAAAAAAAGAAAGAGATAATATTAAACCCAACAGAAAAGCATTTTTTGGGTGACCATGAGCACCTCCTGTTATTTATAACATTTCAGAACAATCAGCGATACCATGCAATTCAGCTTATGGATACCCTTAATGCTCTTCGTTGAGCCAATATTTAGGTGGGCATTTCATTACAGGAGGAGCTTATGATAAACAGGAGAATGATGCACTGTAAAAATAATCTTAATGAAGTTGGCAGAAAAAGCCTTAGTTTTGAAAAGCTGGCAGTCCCTGCCTTTGGCGCAATTGCGACCTGCTTGAGTGGCAGTAGAATATCAACCCCATTAACCATTCTCTTTAATGCCGCTGCATACTGACAGGGAGGGAGAGAAAGTGCTTTCTCTGGCGTAAGGTGAGCTGGACCTAAGATCTGCATAAAAAATATTGTCCTGTGTGATTTTCAGCTGTGGAATTTTGCCAGCGGTTTATTTTACTTGAAATAAAATGGAGAGTGGAGGGGAGTTGTATAAGAAAGTGAGCAGCAACATCTTGTGTGCAGTCCCATGAGGTACCCTCTGTGTTCAGTTCCAGTCTTGGTATTACAATTTCATAATTTCAAGTCTCTACACTCTAACGATTTTTGTCTGTTGAGAATGCATAGCTGACTCCTATAAAACCACAGGAGAAAACTGGAGATAGGGAAGTTAGGGCTTTCAATAACGAAGAAGACCTGAATTAGCACGTTAGCTTTGCTTCTGTGGAAAGAGGTTATCAGTGATGCCCTAGCAAAGCTCACATTTCACTATCATTTTTCCTGTTTAGATTCAGCACCAAAATGAAGTGAATAAATAGTCATATGGCCATTCATACTAGTGCAATACATAGCTAAAAGGGCTGAGATTAATGTTGCCATACAGATTTTACAATTTCATTATAATTTTTTGTATTATCTACAGTATTGCAGCCTTGTTTCTAAATTCTGCTATAGTCTCAGAAATGACACTGCCCAAGTTTGTAGTCACATTTCATTTGCCAGGCTGTGTTCACATGCTAGCAAATAATTTAATAATGAAGCTTTAGCTTTAGAGGCAATACTGCTGTAGGGAAAAGATTCAGCAGCAAATTATACAAGTGTGGAGTCAGAGCACGCAATATTTTTGAGCTTATGCTTAATTTTTGGGAAGCATAGAGGTATAGGAAGAGATGCATAGTTGAGAGACTAAAAATAACTCCTTTGTTTTCTATAGTTCTGTTAGAGGTTGAACCTAGGTAGATGCACAAGCTTCTTTTTTCTTTAACGCTCAAGTGTTTAGTGTTGAATTGAATCAATAGGCTCTTTTGGAAATGCATGGCGCACAGGCTGCAACCAGTAACTGCTGTGGGGGATGCAGAGAGAAAAAGCTCTGCATTTGAATTCCTCTGGCTATAGAGACCGCTCAGTGTGAGCTGGTTAAGGTTTTTTTCTTTCCCCTGGAACATTGCAATAAGGAGCCTATTTCCTTTTTGACAAGATTGACTTGCAAACGGATTAGTTTGAAGAACTAGGAATAAATGAAATCTGTAAATCTTTCCTCTTACGGTTAATTCCCTACCCCATCCCTTCATCCCCCCTTCATTTTCATGCTGCAATATCAACAAAGACTACACTACACTAAAATCAAAGCAGCTGGGGTGGGGGAAGTAGGGGAAAACAAATGGAAGGTCAGTAGTTGTATTTATTCCTGCAAACATATTTTATTCCTCCCTCTCTCTCCTTATACTTTCCTTATATGTTTTTTTAACAGTTTCCATCAGGTAGTATATTATCTGATGCAGTGTCATTATATTGTAGAAATTGCAGCAGTTCTACAGTTTTCTAGATGTCATCCTGCCAGATATGTGAGCCTAGAGCAGTTTGCATTTGTTACCCTTTCTGGTGTGCTCAAAATATCTTCTAGTATTCATGTATAGATATGAAAGATTGCTTCACATAGAGAGAGATGAATTAAACCAGCTTGTCATACCTATAAAAATCAATGCATTTTTGGAAAGGGTAGACATACGAGAAATAAACCAGAATCTGGGAATTCTTGGCTTCTTATAGTGCTGTCAGAACTCTGAATTATTACAATAGAAATCATGGATCTTAAAATGAGCATATTCAGTATACTCTCCATTTTGTTTGAAGGACATCTCCAATTAGGAAGTGTCGGATTTGTATTTCCACTGATAATGCCTGCCTTTCACGTACATATCGCACTATGTGTCTTGTTCCATGACACCTAGGTATGATTAATCACTGTTTTTTTCTTATGGCTCAGAAAGAAATACAAATGTCTAAAAAATAAAAGGTGTTTTCCTCTACACTTCCCCATTCTCTAGGTCTTTGCAGAACATGTAAGTCTTCATTTTTTGTCAGTACTGTGTTTTCTGTTACTTATTACTGATGCTAGTGGTAGTTGAATGCACAAGCACTCCAAAGCACCTGGGGAAAAAAACACACCTGCAGTATGCTCTGCTAGTGCTCCCTGCCTAGCATAAAACTAGAGGCAAGCTGAGAGAAAGGAAATAAAGAAAATAATGTATTTTACCGGAGAAGGCAGTTTGTTGCAACAGATATATCCCATTAGAGCTGGGATGACATTAGATGCCAAGATATTCCTTTTTAACTAGATCATAAATTTGACTTTGCCTAAAGGATTTATTATCAGTGATGTCTGTGTCCCAGTCATTTCTTTATGGTTTGCAATCTCAACTTCGGCCTCCCTCCTAAGACATCTTTTATCTAGAAATTTGAACTTGGTACTCTTGTAAAATGGAATTGGAGTGCAAAGCTGGATTTTTGCTGCCTCCCTCCTGTTGACTAATGTTCTTTCTTTTAATCTAGCTAGCAGACAAGGAAATGAATTAAACATTAGCTGAATTGGTGAGCTAAGTGTTGAAATCTTTTCCTTATAAAGGAAAAAAACATCTCACTTAGCAGGTGCTTAACAGCCATTTGGTTGGTCAAGATTGAAGGAAAATAAGATTATTTTGTTTTATTAAAAATGACAGAAATCAGTAAATTTTTTTCTTGATCATCTTTTCTGTAGCAATTTTCCCCTTATAAAAATCTCATTCTCCATCTGCAGCAATTACAAATGTCATTTTACACCCTTCAGGGAAAAAAGCAGAGAGACAGAGACACAAAAATAACAACTCTAAACTTGGTAATTAATCAAGTTAAATAGAGGTGATATGTAAAAAAGTTGGATACTGGTCAGTTTACTTAACTACTGTTCGGGAACTATTGATAAAACACTTGAATATTTATCAGAATTTTAGTTTATTAAATGAATCCCATGCTAACACTATTGGTTCAAATGCACACTTGCTTGTATAACTGCCTAACATGGTGGAAGTAAGGTTTATGACAGGGGTTTTCCTTTAGAGTGAGATCTCACAGTGCTTCTTTAAACCAAATGTTTGAGTAATTTCATCTGATGGACCCGGACAGAGGTAGGTGATATCTTTTCATTTTGCCATAAAAAGAGATGGATAATGCTATGATTGTAGATGTAACGTAAAAAATGATAACAGCAGATGAGTACAGGACTCATTTATTTTTCTGAGTGATTTTTTTCTGGGGAGTTAGACATACTTGCCTGCTCACAGTTCAGTGGGGTTCTTTTTGGTTTGTTTTATTCTTTCATCACTTCAGCAAGTTTGACTTCTCCAAGTTGTTCAAGCCCTTCTTATCTAGGAAATCCCAATAGATGGAAGTTGCATTGGGCTTCCCTTGGAACAGGGGCTAAATTTCACACCATAACAATCCAGATTAGTATAAAGGGAACTCTATGAAGCACAGCCCATCAGCATGTGAGGCTGTCTGTATTGATGTTGTGGCACCTCCTTCCAGACAATATCAGCTCTGCTAGGGCCTATGGCAGTATTTCTTCCTGCAAGAAAGTGAATCAGTGCCTCAGTTCTGTATGGGTGTATATGAAAGGTAGCCTCCAATTAAGATATCAGACAATATTTCAGAGAAAACACTGATCTCTGTACATAAGGGAGAGAGCTCTTGGCAGCTGAATAACAATAGCTTCTCAGTCCATTGCCTTTTGAAAGGGAAGCGCAACTTTCCTTCTTATCCTTATCTGAACTGTGCTTATGAGACAAGAAACATCCTTTCTGCTTTTATTTTCTCATGTACTCAGCATAATCTGATAAAAGTGAAAGAATCAAAATCCATCACCTGATGTGGAGAAGTATCCTTTATTGCCTTATTGAGCTCTCAGTTTTGCAGCTGCCTAGACAAGCATTTCCTTAGGAGTTTTAACTTGTGTCTGACTGGTCTTTTCCCTCCAGATGAGAGGTGTCCCACAGTTTGCTGTGGGGATAGTGGTCTTCAAGGCATTGCTACCTTTATGTACATGGACTGTTTTAAAAAAAAAAAAACAAACCAAAAACCAAACAAACAAAAAAACAACAAACAAACAAACAAACAAAAAACTTCTGTCAAGCATTTTACTTGGAATTGGTTTCTTTTTAAAACACATAAACACATTTGGCTGTGACTCTGCTCATCTTATTTCCCAAACTATCTGATGGGCTGAGGACCATCAGAGTGAGGCAAGTATTATTAACATGTGGCCTGGCATGCCAGCTTAATTCTTTTGCATGTGAAAGGTTGATGCATGGTCATCCACCCCATTCCACAGAGAATGTGTTTATTCGGCATGTTCCTGGCACTTAGTACACGCTCTTTACACATACAGTTAATTCCCTCATTTTTTATCTTCTATCAGTAGATTTGTTTTAATTATCCAGACAACATGCCAAACCTTGTGCTCTTCTGCCTACACCAAGTGCTACATTATCGAGGGATCTCCACTGAGTAGGATGTACACTATAGGTATCATCTATGGATGAATGCCTACACCCAGTGTCATCCATTCTTGCTAATTGTATGTGCAATCCTATAATTAGAGTAGTCTGAAAAGGATCTTAACAGATCACCTGGTCTATTCCCCTGCCTGAAAATAGGATCACCTGACATTTGTGCCATTTCTGAGAGACGCTGGGCCAACTTGTTAAAGTGAAAGAGATGCCTTCAGGTCACCTCTTCTTTCACCATGTGTCTTACTCCCAACCTAACTGTTCTCCCAAACTGAACCTAAATCCAGCCTGTCAAGCCTATGGTGAATGAAACAAAACTTTTATCTCTTCTGCTTTCTACCTGCTTTTCACACATTTAATGTGCTTGAAGACTGCTTGTTTTATCTTTCAAAGTATTTTCTTATTTAGATTAAACAACATACACTCTTTCAGCCTTTCTTCCCATGCTCTATTTTCTAGACCTTCTGATGTTTTCATTAGTCTCATCCAGAATATCATGTCCTGCTTGGTATATTAGTTACTTGTTGATCAAGGTCAGTATTCTCAACATTTTGCTAATAAATCTTTACTCTTGTCTGATTTTAGATATATGTTCAGGAAGAGATGAAAGACAATAATGTCTGCAGTTGTCTCTGGTAGTTTCCATATCCTTGCAGGAAAGTTTCTGAATGCTATTGCTTGTGCTTGTTGTGTCTCTCAGCACAGAACTGCTGCTGCTATGCTGCTATAAAACCATTTTCTTTTCAAGGTGGTGGTAACCACACAAAACTTCATGTGGTATCTGTTGCTCTAATTAGCCTTTAGTCAGTGGCTCTTGATCTGTTGGCATGTGCTATAGACTGTCTTCAGTACAGAATTATGACTTCTGTATAAAATACTTTGTTTTGTACTCTGAGAAGTATGTAAAAATGTTGTCTGCCTTTCTTCCACCATTTCCAGTGGTCCAGCACCCAATACAAACCATTTTTAATTCTGCTACCTTGAAATTTCCAACATTTTGATATAAGAAGTTTCAAGATCACGGGCAGAGCTACAGAACTGTCACAGCTGATCAAAATATTGAAAATATTCATTATATAAGATAGTGCTGCTTGGCTCATGTTCTCTCTTCACCAATCTTTCCTAGTGAATGACTTGGATTCATTTTGGGGTCTAAGAGGTTAATGTGTAACTGCACAGTGAATAACTGCATCTGCTGGTTAAGCAGAAGAAGCTAAAGAGGAAACAATGAAAAAACAGTCACTGATGCCTGCTGGGTGATTAAGCGGGCCATAGACGTGAATTAGATTTTAAACTCTTATTTTTAGAGCCTTGAATGTTTGAGTCGAACCTGACATGGAGATAAAACACGGTATCTTCAGTAAGACAGATGCTTGCTATTGAGAGAGGGATCATGGCAGTTCAGCAGGGAGTTCTTTGCCAGCCTCTCAGAAGCAGTCAGCATTCTATTCAATGACCAGCAATCTATCTGATAACCAGAAATAAGCAGGACAGAAATGATTTTTAGTGAGACTGAGTTTGCAGCTGACATGCACATAAATATGATGGGATTGTGTATAGTTTCCAGAATATCTTCACTGAAAATAACAAAAATGGATATGTTCTGCTTCAGTTTGGCTGCTGCATTAGCTGAAAAATTCCTTTCATATTATATTTTTACACTAATATTTTATTTAATCATCTGAAAAACTTAATCCATTTCAGATAAATAAATGGCAGACGACATTTTGGCTTTTCTTGGATTTAGTGCCTTACATCTCAAAAAGATGGTACTACTGGAACAAAAAGTGTTTGTTTTTGCTGTGGTTCTGCTGTTGATAAATGTTCTGTCTTTTCATCTTGCTTCAGGAAGAAAACATGAATTAAACATTAATTGAACTGTAT
>JAVHNF010080346.1:1408-16044 GCA_034783455.1 Micropsitta finschii | reverse complement strand
TCTGTTTTGCCAAGGGAAGTTGGCAAGACATATTCCTTAGAGTATTTTATGTGCAGATTGGATGAGATACTAGAGTAAAAGCTAAAAAGATCTATGCCGTCATTTGTGATCTTATGGCTTATGAATCAAAGCCTTGGCTGTTGCTAAATTTCAGGACATTGACAAAGATGCAGGCTCAAAATGTACCATTACGTACCTGCTTATGCTGATGCAGGTGATTAAAAGTTGGTTTTATCAGCTGATGCAAAAGTACAGGAATCTTCCAATAAAGGCTTAAGGAAAGCAAAGAGGAGGGAAGGGAAAGGTTTGTAAGAGGGCAGTGTCAGCTGTATAGCATCACCATGAGACATGAGTGATGATGATGCCCACTCTGGCTATTTCTTTAGTGTTTTCTAAACACTACACAGGTACTCCTGTAGGAATATTTACCAGAATGCATTAGTATGTAGAAATAATTATGATGGCTGTGTCCAGATAGTACCGTTCATTTATTTCTGTCAAACACTTAACAGTGCACTTGCAGAAATATGTTGTTTAATATATTGGGAAAATCCAGAAACTCCATGGTGAAATTTGTACATGGATAGGAGAGTACAGTTTTGTACTGTTTCCTTCACCTACTGCTGGGATATATGCTGGACACAGGACTGGACAGAGTAATAGGTGGTGCGTTCTTGTCACTTGAGACAGATAAGCATCTGATGAAACAAAACAAATATTTCAGATGACTGATCAAACTGCTACTGGAAAATGATGCAATATTTTTCCTTAAAGAAAGCCTGTTTGTTGCAACTGTCTGTGTTCAATGTGGGAATATATATCTAGGCTATCCTTTAAGGTTAATTTTGTTGTTTTCTTCGCAAGTATACATTTCTCTGGTAAGACGAGACCTTGTGAGAGTTTGGTAGTAGAGAGTCACTTGGAAAGAGTGTATGGGGTTCATTCTCTTTTTTGGGTTTTTTTTTCTATTTCCCTTTCTGTAATACCAAGCATTGTTGTTATATGAAATGAGCAAAAGAACTGGGAGCAGCAGTGAATTCTGTTACTAGAAATGCATTTAGTAGTTCAGGTGAAACAGGTTTAAGGCTTTAGGAGAGTAACCGAAATAAACTTTTCAGGTGTATCTGAAGTTAAATAGAAGCTAAAGGGGACAAATAGAAGCTAAAATATAAATAAATAAATAAATAGTTTTGCTCTAAAGTTTGTGAGAGAAGCCATTGTGTCATGTTTTCAGATACCAATGAACCGGTAAATCAGCACCCTGAAATGTTTACCAGCTATGAGGTACAGCTGTTTTGCAATCAAATCATTTTGATAAGCCTCTGAAAAACAATAGCTCAAAGTAAGTCCCTGCTTCATTTGAATCAAATTGATGACAGGATTAGTAATGGATGGCAGGGGTTTGGAGACCTTGATCAGGTAAGCATAAGAAATCTGACATTTGTAATTTGGTATATTGGATTGGAATCTCAGGAAAACAGGCTTTTGTATGCGTATATGTAGGTTCTGTGTGGCTGAGACTTTTTTCCCTTCCCTTTTGTGAAATGCTGACAATTTGAATCTCATTTAGCATCTTGCAAACTCAGGATGAAATGCAATTGAAAATAGTAAGGGGGAGGCAATTTGCTGCATTTCGCAGATCATCAGGTTATTTCTGATCAAACAAGGAAATAGATGCTTGAGTTCCTCTAGTTTTTATTGACTCTGCTCATGACTTGGAAATGGGTGCGCTTCATTCTTCATGGCCAGTTAAGAATTACAGCAGTACCTCTGGGAATAGCTCGCTCAGCTATCAACAGCAGTTTTGTAGAAGCACCCAACAGAGAACAGACTTACTGAAGGACAGTGAGTCTTTGTGGAAGAGATAATCTTACTTTAAATGTTTTGTTGATAGAGGGATCGGATTAGTTCCTGGGATTCTGCTTTTGTACTTGAGATAAGGCAAATCCTCACACTTGGGACTTGTAATACAGGACACAGCAGTAAATCATCCAGTTCAGGTATGCATATTCTAATACCTTAGAGGCAGATGAGGAATTTCTGAAATCTGGTACAGGTACCACAAGTAGTTACAACTAATGTCAAAATGGCATCGAGAGAGAAATTTAAAGTGCCTTTTTCCTGGAAGAAGTTAGTGTATAACTGGGAACGATATAAGCTCAGTAGTGTTATATACGTTATATATGTAGTTCAGCTACGTACATGTAGTTAAGCGCTTGAACTATTGACGCACAGTTTTCATACCTCCCATGCCAAATTTGCTTCTGCATATCACAGGCTTTGCACAAACTGGCGTATCCATACGGTGTCTTGAAGCTGACTAGGAGCACTTAGTCTCTGTATGTAAGAGACAGCTGCAAGCAGTTGTCACTGTTCTGTCCATGTTCTTCACAACACATGGAGTTCCACACCGGGTGGTGTAGGAGAGCCCATCCTTTTCTCTTGTACTTGACTTTAGGTTAAGAATGCACCAATTCGAGTGCTTTGTATGAGGTTTGTTAATGAGGCTTCAAGGTTGAACAAAACATCGTGGATTCATATACCAAGTATGTGTCTTTAGGGGAATGCAGTCCAGAAATGCCAATGGAAAAGCCAGGGTGGGAATCGAAGGCACAGCTGTGATGTTGGAAGGTCACACTGAAATGGAGTGTCAGAGTGAGAACCTCAGTTTCCAGAATCCAAACTGTGGTTCTATCTAGTGCCTAACTAGTTCTGACATTTTTTTTTATGTACTAATGCTTCAAGCTTCAGGACAGACAAATCTCATCACTGGTTAGAGTTTTGTCTTCTCCCTAATGCTGAAGTTGCAACAATAATAGTTTTGTTACTTCTATAAAAACATGAGAGGAGGACTGCATACTGCTGAGAGGTCCAGGAGCCGGATCTAACCTCTAGGAGACAAAGAATTTGACTAGTTTGCACTGAACTGGACCCAAAGCTTAACATAACATCATGATAAAACACAAGAAGCAATCAAAAGTGGTAGTAGTATCTTGTGATTATTTATTTGGAGGTCAACTTGTTTCAGAAGCTGTGTACTAAATGCTGTTAGACTGAATTGAATACTTCAATTAAGTTTTGTGACTTATCCTTCTGCGGAGTGTTCTTGTTTTTGTTTCCCCCTGTTCCTGTGCTTCTGAAGGTCTCTGTGTATAACTTTGGTTTGAATTTCCTTCGGTTTTGCAGAAAACTGCTGTGTTGCTAAAAAAGTGGTGGTTTTAATTTTATAATTGTTAATAACAAGAGTTATAGGGCTTGAGACATTATCAAGTAAGACGTACTGTTTGAGAAGTTTCTTCTAGAGAAGATAAGTTAATCATTTATTTCTGTGGATTTAACGTCAGTACTCTCTTGACAAACCACGGGCCAAGGAATGAGCTTATACTAAAATAACTTTGATATTATAGGTCTCTCTAATTATACACAAGTGTTTTTCAAGTATCAAGTTTGATGCTAGATTTTTGACATCTGTCATATACCTAGATGGCATGATAGGAAAGCTTTCTGAAAGGTATAAATGCCGCCTTTATGCTTTGAGACATGTCAGTACGCCAAGTATGGAGAGTGTAGAAACATTGTATTTATGCACATAGGCTTGACTCGCTTTTACCCACTTACATTTGCATTTTTAACTGGTAGGAGTGAAGGTTGATTTATTTTCTGGGGCTGAAATGGGTAAAAATACTGTGAAACAGTAATTCTGAGGTTGACATGGAAAAAAAACTCTGAAGAGCTGTTGGCTTGTGAACGCTTGCAGATCCCATAGGTCAATAACCAATTCACAAACACTGAATGACATCTGTCTTCAAGAGAGGATTAACAAGATTGCAGTAAAACTGTGTTGTTCCCAGGTAAGTGTTTCTATCCCCAACATATGAGCAAGATAAGAAGCTGATGTTTAGGCTGTGCAAACCTTAACATGTGGAGCCGAATAAGAAGAAATGAAAGGGGGGGGAGAAATGTATTTAGGTTCTGTTCTAACATTTCTAATCCCTAGTGACCCAGTTCGTGCAAAATCATAAGCATCATTAAGAAGCTAATCCCTTTAGGTCTTGCATAAACCCTTAGTCACTCCAGCATCTGTAAGGAAGTTCAGAGGTCCCCGTACCAGTGAAGTGCCTTTTCATACAAGTAAAAAACATGTTGTGCCCTTGCCCATGGCAGGGTGTTGAAACTAGATGATCTCTAAGGTCCCTTCCAACCCAGATCATTCTGTGATTTTTCCCAGAAAGGACAACGGACAAAGGCATTGATCCAGTATTTGTGAATCTCTGTATGACAGGCAACTTGCTTCCAAGTAATGCACTTAATAGCTTCATATGCCACATGGCAATAAGATGTCTGAGAAAGGTAGCAATATAAGGAATTTTTGTTCAGAACTGAAATTGCAGTGTTTTTAATCACGCTGTGTTGTGTGGAATATGTATCATCATTTCACAACAAACCTGGAAGTTAACTGCGTCTAGTTATTGTGACATGGAGCTTACATTACCGTTTTTAGGTCAACTTTAATTTCATTTTTACCCTCATGTAATACCGATACACACATCAGAGACTGCATGATGTCCTCTAGTAAGTGGAGTAGTTGTGGCTTTGAACTGGTTGTCACTTGGTATCGAGTATTCACACTTAGCTGGTTTTCTTATGTAATCCGTAATGTCTGAGGAGAACAGCACAAATGTTGTTTCTGTGAACTGTAAGAATAGAAAGGACACTGATAAGATGTGATGAACTGATAGCTCTTTTTCTTAGAATTGTGGATGAAAACAAAGGAAATAGATTTGTGCTCAAGTTTTCCAGATTTTCCTTTTTTTGTGCACCTCACCTTGTGCACAAAAAGGAATATGAGCAAATCTGTCTTTTTGAAGCTGCTGACAAGTTGGTTTGTTTATTTGGGGGTTTGTGTGTGTGTGGTGGCTTTTCTCTTTTTCTTTAGGTCCTGGTTAGGTAAAATGCTCTCTTGGCAGACTAGCATCAATATGCTGGAAGTTTAATGTTGTAGTCTTAATGGGTTTTGTTTATTTGGTCTGTGAATGATGAAAACATCATCTTAAGTGGAAACGCATACAGTTAACATTCAGGCAAACTAGATCCAGGCATCAGTGTAATCTCCAGGGGGAACGGGTGCACAGTGCAATGTAAAAATGAAGGCTGGGAAAAGACCACAACCCCAAGGCTCTGTGAAACAGTATTGGTTAGTGGGGAAGGAGCACTGACCTGGACTGGTGGTGGATTAGGTGTGCTGGGCAGAGTTGGTGGCAGTTTTGCCTCTGTGCAGTGTGGTGCCAGTGAAATCTGAATAGCTGTGTGAGAGCTTTTGCAGCTGACTTTGTTGGTGGAGACGTTGGGAGAAGGTGCAGCAGATGTTTATTGGAGCAGAAGTTGAGGAGTGGGCATGGGATAACGGGTTTCAGGAGGAAATGGGGAAGAAGCCATAAGCTGGTGTGAAGATTAGCTTAACACTTGTATTCCAGGCATGTTTGATTTTGTGCCGTCATTTTGTAGTCATGATCATCTGCAGGCAGCACAGCTTCACCCTGTTTGAAGAGAACAAGAACTAGGAAAAAGGAGTGTCATTGGAAAAAATGGCATTATGAAAAGGAAGGATGAATTAAAACTTTTAAAATTTATTTTCCTTTTGTCCACTCAAGAAACCCTTTAAATTTAATTTTTAGGTGGTTTTTGCAGTTTTTTTATTCTGGTGGGTTTTTTTGTGTGTGTGATGGGGTATTTTTGGGAAGGGACTGGGCTTTTTTACTGCATAGAATTGGTAAAAAATATCTGTTTAAGTATTTGAAGTTTTGGCTAACTGTGAAGGAGAGTGTGATAAGGGAAGTGCTCTTCTGAAGACCAGAATTGTTAACACACTGAAATTGAATGCCGCTTTTCTGTTCTAGAGAATCCATTTTGAAATCAAAATTCCATGTCAGGTTTGGTTTGGTTTGGGGTGTTTTAGGTTTTTGTTTTGTTTTGTTCTGTTTTTTGTTTGTTTGTTTTTCTTTCTATTTTGCTTTGCTTTGTTTTTCAAGCAGATGCAGGAGAGGCCATTTGTTTGTCCCAAAGTATTTCTTGCAGGACAGTGGCATTTGCTGAAGAACATGCCTGTTTGTTACCTTTCTGCCTTTTCTGGGGCAGCCTGGAAGAGCTGGTTTCTCAGTCATCCCTAGGCTGTTGTTTCCTATGAGAGCACAAACCAGCTCTGTGGTCTTGTCTGCTCTGGGAAACATTTTCAGAGCTGGGAAGTGGAAGCCAGGAGCACAGCATGGTTCTGGAGGAGGGCAGGGAGGTTTTTTGCACAGGACCTTTGAAACACCATGGCCTGTGTTTGTGCACTCTCCTTGAGCCTGTGAGGCTGTCAGAAAATGTGCACTTGCCCAAAACCTCAAGCATTTACAAATTAGCTTTACTTGTACAGATGAACGGGGAAACACAGGGTGGAATTAATGGAAAATTTCCTTGAATGAATGTCACAGGGGCAGGATTTTTCCTTATTTTTTTTTTTTTTCCCTGGCATCACTGAATGGTTTAAAACTCTCTGGAGGTGACTTTAGTCAGCATTTCTTCTGCTTCCTTTTCTGTATGTCACAGGAAATGAATGAGACTGTTGTGCTCACCCTTGCTTTATTATTCAAGAACTGGGGTCTCTCAGACGAGTGGATCAGTGAGTTATAAGCCTGCGATAAGGTATCATCTCTTTTCCTTTTTCTTTTTACATTATGTATAACCTATGAAACTCAGCCTGCAGAAAACACAAGGAGCAAGGTTTAATAAGAATCCATAAGCTGTTACATACTTTTATAGGTGCTGGACCATCCACAGTTACTTCAGGGAGAGGAGCTGTGTTTCTGATCATCAGCTACTCAGTCATCTGGTGGATACATCATTTCACGGTTTCTTATACTTTATGGCCACCACTGATACCCCCCCAAATAGCACATCTAGCACTGCTTTTTAAGTCTGGCATGGATAATGTGGCATGTTTGTGGGTAGTAGCAAGTAGGTGGATCAGAGCTGTAGTCCCAGGAAGAGGTTGTAGTTTTATGCCAGAAATCTAAACTGTACCTCATGACTTTAGTAACCCTCTGGGCTGAGATGTGGTTGAGGATGATGGTCATGTCAACCTGCTTGAGAGCAGAGTTCAGCCTTTGGTTATGGCAGATGCTGCTCAAGGGTGTTTTGTGCTCCTCGGGATGGAGTTCAGTGCTTCACTGAGGCGCAATGTACAGCCCTGGTGCTTTGGTTGGACACCAAGAGTACCACTGTGTAGCTGGGGAGGCTGGCACATGGCACTGAAGAGCTCTGGAAGAAAGTTCAGGTGTTTTGATGGAAACTTTTCTCTCTACCTGTTGACCCACGGAGGGGCCTTGCAGCTGTAGGACTATGATAGAAAGGGCTGAGTGCTCTTACCTGCTTGAGAGCTATACGGTGAGTCCTGTCCGAAGCTGAGCTCACATGGACACCGTGTCAGAGCACTCTTCACATGCTAATTGAGCACTAGAGGGAAGATTATATCAGCCAGCTGGTCCAGAGTTGCTAGGGATTCAGGTGGAGCATGGCAGAGCTAGGGCTCATGTGGGAAGAAGATAATATTCTGGGAAACTACTTTTAGCAGTAAAAGATTCACTCCAGGCTCAGTTTTGCCAGGAATAAAAAGCTCAAGTACTAAAAACCCCAAAACCCCCAACACTCTTCCCCCTCCAAAATACAAAACAAAACAAAATCAAACCAAACCCAAAACCCACCCAAAACAACAAATACAAAAAATCAACAATAAACCCCTCCACCATGGACAATTCAGCTTTGTCAGGGTACTCCCACAGCCCGAGGGAGGAAGCTTTTAATTTTTGCACTTCCCTCCTTCATGTATTGGCATGGTTGTGATCACATTTTTTATGGGTCATTACTATCCATGTTTTCTAAATCTTAACAGTTGTTTTCAGGCACCTCTGTCTGCTCATGTTTTCCCACTGAGCATCATTCTTCTTACTTTTTTTCCTCTCTTAAGAGGATTCAGGTGGGTCCTTGTGTTACTTCTCTAACAACTCCTATTTGCCATTTCTTCTTTTTTAACTTTCTTTGGAAGGACTGAGGATAAAATTATTTTGTGATAAACTAATGAAATTCTGGGTGTAAGAGGAGGGAAATCTTTTATGGCCAGATATTCTTGGCATTACTAAAGACCTTAAGGTCCTGAAGGCTGAGAAAATGGAGGCTTTTTTTATTACCTACTTGCAGTGGATTTATTCTTCAAAGCCAGTGCCATTTAAGAGAAATGTAGACAGATGGACTTTTCTTTGTGGGGAAAGCTTATTAAAGATTAAAGTGAATATTTTTATCTTGAGCTGGTAACATGCTGTGTTTCCTTTACCTGGTCTTTAGTTTGGTCTTGCTCAATAACTTTTTCAGGAGTTTTAATTTGGAACATAGAGTATCTTACTGTTTGGGCAAATCCTAATAGGGATTTGCTTTCCAAGTCTCTCTTCTCATAGCTGAGCTGTTCAGCCTAAATCCTGCTAATCATGGAAAACGAACCAAAACAAAAGTTTCTGAGTCCATTTCACTAGCTTTGGGGGCTTTGTTTTAGGTAGAACACTGAGGGGTTTCACCCCTTTTCTTCTAAAGGAAGCAGCACAGGAGCAATTTGCTCTTCTGTAGCTGATGGAAAGAAGCTGTTAGCTGAGCTTGTCACTTGCAGCGAGTCAGGAAATTCTTTCCAGTGTGTCCAGATGCTTCCTGTGCACAAGGCTGGTGTCATGCTTGGCACATGATTAGAAAAAATAGAAAGTCATCACACTCAGACTGCTTTTTATGTTGCTGTTAGCCGGGTCCTTTGGCACCATGGAGGGAGGACAGCTGTGCTGGTTGGACAGTGACACTGTGCCTGGGGTTGTTTGGAAGAACAAAAAGGAACTGTGCAAAATAATCATTTGGGGCTGTTTAGCTGTTGAAAGCCTCCCTTGGCTTTCTTAGACATGACACCTGTGTGCTGCCTTCCTTGCAGTAACAGGCTAACTCACATGCTGCACATGTCAGGTTCTGCGTTGCTGAACAATAGTTATGGCAGCTGATGTCTGTAGCAGTGCTGCATTTCAAAAGAGATGATGTTGTCTTCTTTGTATTCTGTGGGGAACATTAGCTGACCATGATACATTCTCTGACCCCTTTGTGGGTTGTGTTCTCTTTACATGCCTCTGCATGGGAAAAATTGTGCCCTGGTTGTGCATGTAAAACCTGTAGGCTGGTGAATCTGTAAGAGAAATGACCATGCATTTGCTACCTTTGGGCAGGTCTCTCCTGAGCTCCCACTCACCACGCTAATGAGACATCTGGATAAATGAGATTCTCTCAAGAGTAAAAGCAGTTTTCTATGCTTTCTCCATATCTTCTTTCAAGCACAGTATTGGGAATCTCGTCCTCTGTCTCTGCCCCAGTCGTAGCTCCATGTCATAAAGTCTGATAGTCCCAGAGGAGGACAGGAGAGAGGAGAATAACAAGAGGAAACAAATACCAGGAGGAACATTCTTCAAGGAACAATCATTTTAACAGGAAATGCTCTGCTTCTTCCTGTAGACTTTCTTTGTAACTGTTTTCAGGATACTAATTTAATTTCAGGTTTGCATTTATTTTTTGGAACTGAGAATCCAGTTTCTTCTCTCCAAGAAGAGAGGTATGTATTTTAGTCTTTGAAAACTTCATCTCCTATGACTTACCACCAACTTTGAGTCACCAGTAGATCTTTAATACACAAAAAAGTTGTTATGAGTTCTGCTGGGTAGTACTTTTAAAACTGAAGGAACCCTTAGTTTTGGGGATGCTCACTGAACATGCCTGTGCAAACTCCATAGGCTCACTGCACTGGATAACCCCTAAGGGACTCCGAAGATTTCAGAGTTGCACATGTCTGCAATAGATCAGAGTCTGGCCACTGCAGAGTTTCTGTGGTGCTGCCTACTAAATTAGGGAAAGGAGGGATAATGTCAGTTTTCTGTTTGGAGACAAGAGAAACAAAGTAGAATGAAATGAATCGGACTTTCTCTGAGGATATTGTTCAAGCAGTTTAGCTATCTGAAATATAATTTTCTATATTTGCATGTTTTATAGCACCTTCCAACTCTGGTCTGCTAAAGCTTTAACAGGTTTTAATTGCTCCCAGGTTTAGGACAAGTGACTTTAAAACAGTCTGAGGTTCCAAAACTAAAAATACAAGATTATGGATGTTGGAGGATTTTACCATTGTAGTGACTGTTACCTAGATCTGTAGCATAGTATGGTTTCTGAATAGCATGGAGCAAAGTGGGAAATGTGGAGAAGGGGAGGACGTGCAGTGTTGTACCTTTTGTCTGCATATGTGGAATCAGGAAGCAGCATCAGGTCTCCTGTCATATGTCCAAGCTGCTTGTGGCTCACGCTGGGTGCTGTGGATGCAGCTGTCTTGAATGGATTTAAAATGGTTTGCCTGGGTTTGGGTAGATTTGTGTTTGTCCCTTGGTGTGCTGTGGATCATCTTCCACTGATGGATTTAGTGAGGAGAAACTGCGTAGACAGTGGGTATGTTGACATGGCTGGTAGCTTTTGGGGGTGAAACTGCCCCCTTGCCTGACAGTCCAGTGAGAGCTGTAACAAGCTCGACTGTAGTGAAAGCTGGTGAGACACGCCAGCAGAAACTTTTGGTGTCCTGATGTGGAGATGGAGCAGCACGTGTGAAGGGTGGTGATCTCTGGGCTGCCATATCCCCTTTGCTGTCTCTTGAATGAAGACGCTGATAGTGCTTAATGGAAAAAAATTAGTTGATACTTTAAAATGATTTTCCTTTCAGTATTTTATTGATTCAAGGGGTAGTAGTGAGCTGTGTTCTGTAAATGACTCCACATGCTGAATGATCTCATTTTCTATGTGGGAGTACAGAATAAACTTCAGAAACACAAAAGATTGCATGAAAAGGTGGCATTAATTATACAAAATTACTATCAGAAGGCAGATTATTATACAGAACATTCTTTTTGACATTGTGAAACAGCTCTTAATTTAATATTAAGTTTAATCTGACAACACTCAGAAATAACCACAAAGCTCTGTAGTTTAATTTCTGGCAAGGGAATATCCTTAAAGGTAGTTATTGAAGCATATTAACAGGTTTTTGTTTTTTGGGGGGAAAGGAATTTAAATATAAGTTCTACTGAATAATAATAAAGTGTTTATTAAAATCAGTCATTTTTGGCCATAATAGAGCTCAATGAGAAACAACAAAATGGAACAATACCCAAGTTGTTTTCTGAGTCCCAAATATCTACTAGCTGTAAAGCATGAGAGCAGCCCTGCTGAAAACAACTTGGGGGTACTGGTGGATGAAAACCTGGACATAAGCTGGCAATGTGTACTCACAGCCCAGAAAGCAAAGTGTATCCTGGGCTGCATCAAAAGAGACCTGACCAGCAGGTCAAAGGTCCTGCCCCTCTACTCTGCTCTTGTGAGACAGAGTACTGCACTACTGCATCCATCTATGCGGTCTCCAGCATAAGGAGGACATGGACCTGTTCAAGCAAATCCAGAGGAGGGCCAGGAAGATTATGAGAGAGTTGGAGAACCTCTCCTATGAAGACAGGCTGAGAGCATTTGCATTGTTTAGCCTGGAGAAGAGAAGGCTCAGGGGAGACCTTTTTGCAGCCTTTCAGTATTTGAAGTGGGCTTACAAGAAAGATAAACCTGGTCTAGTGGAAGGTGTCCCTGCTCATTGCAGAGGGGTTGAACTAAATGACCTTTGAAGGTCCCTTCCAACCCAAACCATTCTATGATTCTACATTGTTAACATCATGAGTGTGCAAGTGCAGACATGGAAGTCTGCAAAAAACCAAATTGACATTTAGTTGATGTATTAGAGGAAAATTAATACAGCAAATAAGAGGAGAAATTAAAACAGTGTAGATAGCAGGCACCCATTTGTCTTTGACCACAGTTACAAAATGCTCAGTAAAGCAGAGAGTGGTGAGGTAAGGCTCATGTTTTGCAATTATCCCAGGCTTTAGAGCTGCACAAGCCCTTACATGATTCCTTTTTATCTCTGTTTATGCCAGGGGAATACTGGCCTATTTTAAAAGGAAAAACAAACCAAAACCGACACAAGAGCTACACTTACAGGGTTATAAAAGTGGGATGGAAACTCCCACATGGTCATAATTATTTTTGCTTGTGTCTGGAGACCACCACTATAAGCAGGGCATGTGATGGTGGGTGGGTGGTTGGTGGGAGCTCAACACTGGCCTGAGACATCTGCCAGGAGGAGGCTTCACATCTGGGAGCTGAAATGCAGAGGTGGCAAAGGTAGTCTGGAGCAAAGCCAGGAACTGGACCCTAATTTTAGTAGTGTGGGTAGGTGAGATGAATGTGGGAGATTCCTGACCAGGATGGTTTGTGTTTGCTCTCAGAAAATCCTGAGGGAATGACTGTAGTCCAAGGCTTGAAAGACCCAAGCAGATGAACTTTGCAGAGAGTGCTTACCACTCAGCTTCACCTTCCCCTCTTCATTTCTGCCTGTGATGTTTTTCAGCCAAGTGAAAGTGTTAATTTTAGAAATACAAGGAATGTTTTAAAAGCATATTAGAAAATGTTCTTGCTGCTCACACATCAGGCTGTGAAATCAATTGGCTGGGGTGTTTTTATTGCAGCTGAACCTGGAGAATCTGAAGGATACCACAAATGTGTTTTTAATGTGTGGTCAGCTGCAATTTTACTTCTAAGTAATAAATTGCAGCCAATCAGAGCATCAGTTAGGGGAAAAAATAGCTCAGTGCTATGGAATCATTTTAAAGTGCAGGGCCAGATGAAAATATCCGCGTTCAACATAGGCTTTAAACTTATCATGTTTATGAATCAAAACACTCCTTTACTGTTTTTTTTTGTGAGGTGTGTGTTGCAACCTGCTCTGCAAAGAAACAAACTCAAGGGATTACAGGTAAGCTTGTTTTCAGGATGATACTCTGTGAAGACCATATATCATCTTTTGTGTCTTATTCTTGCAGCAGTGCTTTACACACTCAGGCGCTGGCTAAAACTTGTGTGTCGGTGGAATAAAGTGTCCCTGTTGCTTACCTGTGATTTTTTTTTTTACTGCTTAGGGGCAAATATTGCCTGTCTTTAACTGCTATGCAAGATAAGGTTTGAATGTTAGGTATTGTCTCTTTTCCTATTGAACATCAATGAGAGCTGGGCATGTATTTGCAATTTCAGTTTTGTAACGATTGAGATTGTAATGAGAAAAGGGAACCAGTGTGATAAATATGCTTCCTCTTTGTTTACTTTCTTAGAACATCTTTCTTTGTTGGTTTCTAATGAAGCTTTCAAGCTGCCTTGAAGCCTGTAACCAGGTCAGTCGGTCTGCCCTAAGTGTTCAACTGCTGTAGATCTCTCCTGTCTCCTGTTCAATTCAACTGGAGCAATGCAGAGCAAAGAGAAGAAGAGAGAGATGACGAGTCCTGCTTGCAGGGATTTTAAAGGCAGCATCCTCACTGACTTTAATAAACCCTGGATTAAAGGGCAGGAAATGTCTCCTGCAACTTCTATGTAACCAAGGGAAGCTCCCTGAACCACCTGTGAATGTGACAACTATGGGAATGGGCACATGTTGCCATACCCCTGTCTTGTCCAGAACAGCTTTTAAGGTTTGGGCAGAGGTTTAACCATGATGAAATAATGATGCTACCTGTGCTGCAGTGGTGGTCTTTGGAAGCAAGCAAGGCACTGAAAGCTGTTGTTATGAACCTATGATGTGTTTTCAGTTGGCTTTATATATAAATATATATAAAAGGCTCTTACATTATTGAGTGCTTAGTTTTCTTTAAACTGCCCTTATACTTTTGTATGTCACCAGGCTTAGCCAGATAACTCAAGGTCCCAAAGATAACCAGCTCCTGTGTGTCTGAGAAAGCCATTCATGGGTAAGAGGAGTGACATAAGAACAAGTGCCACCACATGGAGGTGTGAGCTGAAATCATTTGCTCCCTTGGCTTATTGGCTTCCTTGGTACCAGCTAAGGCAGCCATTTTTCTAGCCACTTGCCCTGTGTGCTGCTTCTTGCCCATCTGCTGCATGGGGCCTAGAGGGGACAGCTGGTGGTGCAAAGCCCTGAGGAGCACAGGACAGTGGGAGTAGAGCATCTGAAGCTCTGCTTTTTGGACAGGATTTCCCTTGACATGATGGCAAAAGATACCACAGTTTAATTCTTCTTCCTTTGTTGGGTTGCCAGGCAAAGTAATGATCATCACTGATGCCATAATTTTTACGGAAACAAAATTCCATCCTGTCTTCCACTTTCACTAATGGCTTATTTTTTATCCTCACTGTTTCTCTGCTTATTGTCAAGCGATTCATTTTTCATCATATATACTCCTTACTCTATGCTTTTGGGCTACTGTAATATTGCATATATTCAGGTTATTGTGAGAATTATTGTGCTAGTTTTGGAGGAGTGCTTTTTTACCGTGTATTGCGCAGACTAGTAATACCATATGGTATTACTATTATATATATATTATGTATATATATATACATACTATATATATAATATATATATATATATAGCAGATATATATATAGTATGCATACCATAAAGGTATGGGTCTACGCCTTATTTCTTATAGTAT
>JAVHNF010080333.1:0-12109 GCA_034783455.1 Micropsitta finschii | reverse complement strand
GACAAATATGCACAAGCCCTGGAGGATGCTGTGACTGTACCAGAATAGGAGCTGCAGACCCAGTTTGCTGGTGACTGAACGGAGGTACACGACTGTGTGCATGTTGTAGGTGCTGAAGTTTCTCTTTATGGCTCTATTTCAGAGCTATACAACTGAGGTCCTTTGGCAGAGGAAATTGTTACATCTGAATCCATCAAGACACAGATGAGCTAACAGGAGATAGGAAGTGGATGAAGCCATTCTAATCTAAGAAGGAGTTCACATGGAGTTTACCCCTATGAGTGCTTGGATTCCTACTTTTTACTGGTAGCTATCCACACAATGCCGTGATGAAGTAGGGAAGCATTTGTTGTGTTTTTCCAGACAAACAAAGCACTGAGTAGGTTCAGTAATTACCCTGGGGAATTTCCTTTGTCACTACCCACACGTGTTTTCAACGTGATGTTGGCTTCTGCTTGGTCCTGGTTTTACTTTGAT
Organism: Micropsitta finschii; assembly: GCA_034783455.1. Lineage (NCBI taxonomy): Eukaryota > Metazoa > Chordata > Aves > Psittaciformes > Psittacidae > Micropsitta > Micropsitta finschii. The sequence continues at coordinate 11,632 of JAVHNF010080333.1, read as the reverse complement.
CCACCAGACATTCTCCTTCAGCTTGCATTAACCAAGAGCTGAGATCTTTCAGTGGGTAAGTCTGCAAGTTACTGGTGCAGCAAACGTTTTATTACTGGATGTTAGCGGTTCTTTCATGAAATTCTGAGTAAGGGGAAGGAAATTCCAGACCAATTATGTAGCAAAGGAGTAAAATTCATCAAAGAAGCAAAGCCTTGTAAATTAATCACTCAACTGCTGGTCTTTTTTATTTTTTCTCCACTCATATGGACAGGACCCTACATGGCTAGAGGAAAAAAAAAACAATAAAAAGCTTTGGTTTTGCCTACAGAGCATAGACTGATTAAAGGCCTTTTGCTGGGTTGTTATCCTTTTATTAGCATGAATCTAATAATAATAATATCACCACAAGTATATTTACTTTGCAGATGCCAGGGGGCCTCCAGGCAACTTAATAAAATGCAGCTCAAAGAGCACTTGATCATTAATAGGACAACGTGATGAAATAAAACTGAGAGCAGGGGTGAACTGAAAACCATGGATCCATCTTCACTGCCTGTAGGCTGATAATGAGCCAGCTACAATGCCTGTCCTCTTTTAGCAACAGCTTCAGAGCACTGTGTAAGTTGAACACAATGGATGTGTTAGCTATTGGCATCTGCAAAATAAACAGATCCATATATTCCAGTCTTAGGCTTCTGAAAACAATATGCTAATCTGTCTCTGCTCAGAGCTCTCTGGCTCTGGAATTCATCATGAGGCCAAACCCACAAAAGGGCAGAAAGACCAAATCCAAAGCTGTGGAAGGCATCAGAAAGGCATCCAAGTTTTCAGGTGGGTTTTGGTCAAGCCTAATTTTCTCCTGCCTTTCCCTCTTACTTGAGCACAAAGAAAAACTTTTGAGATAGGATGCTTTTGAAAGTAATCTTAGTTCTTTAATGACATTGAGAGGTTTAATTTGACAGTCCTGGACAACCTTCTGTTGTTACCACATGATACAGAGAGTACATTTAAGGGCTCAATGACTCCCCTTTTTCAGCCCTCACTCACTGCTGTTGGCACTTCTTAACGCTTGAAATATTCCTGTGCATATAAGGCGGAGGAGCTGCATGCGCTGACTTGTCCAGCTGTGTCTAGTGGCATCTGCCACTGGGTAAATGAAAGAAATGTCTCTATCCTAATGGTTTAGCATGATGTTTTTTTCACCTGATTTTTCACCTGTGCACCTTTTCTGCTGTGACCACTGGGGTGTGCTCCCAGTGACCCGTGTTGGTGATACAACCTGCTGTAGAAGTTTGCATCCAGAAAGAGCTCATTCAGAGGTAAAGGATGTAGAGAAGGCAGTCTGCATTTTCAGAAATAATAGAGAAGTGGGAAAGACATGCCAAAGAATCAGACACTCACGGAGCTAGGGGAGAAAAGGGAAAAGGACATTGCTCCTGTGGAGTTTCAGTTCTGTTTTAACCTCCACCTGCTGTGGACTTTCCCAGCTTGTCCTCCATTTCCCCTTGCCTTTTGGATCCCATCCCTGTTCTCTGTGGGAAAGCACTGGCAGCAGACAGCTACAAGGGATCAGATCCAAGAAGTGGCTCCATGCTTAAAGCCAGATGTGTGGCAACAGAACATGGATGAGGAGGCGGAGAGGGAAGGAGCTGGGAAGGATAACCTTGAGCATCTGGGAGAAAGGAATGGAGCTGTTTGTCCCATGCCCATGACACAAGTGGCAGAAGGATGAGAATACTCTGAAACTGAGCTCTGAAGAAGAGCCTCCATGTGCTCCTTGGATAGATGTGATGGCTGTCCAGGAGCTGAATGTACACTCAATTCTCCCAGATTATATGTTTGAAAGGATGGGGAAGTGGGAGGTGGCATTTATTTACTGGCATTTTTCCAAAGTAGAGGAACAATACAAATCCATAAACATTCTCATGTGCTGCCACGAACAGAATTGCTAACTGGATCATATCCCTGACCCTTTAACACTGCAGTATGTGGAGCTGGGCACAGGGACCACATTGCATGGTACAGTCTTGAACATACCACAGAAGTGCTATTTAGTGAACCCACAGGCTTGTTTTGGACAGGCTGTGGGGAATATGCTCAAACGCAAACACATTTACCTCCACACTGATTTTCAGAATCCATTTTTACAACATGTCAAGGCAAAAATTACTGTCAAAACATCCTTTCTGTCCATCTAGTCAGCTGTTCAGAGGTTTAACAGCCTTCACTTGGCACCAGTCTAATTATCTGAAGTTGCCACTACACACACAGATCCCACCACCAGGTTCAAAATACAACAGAAGACGGATTTTTTTCAATAAGTGAATTGATACCTAATTAAATCAGGTGTAATTACAAAATGGCTAGTGAGTTTTCTGTTATGAAATCCTCCTCGGCTGCAAGAGTCTGAAGCTGCTGGCTCAAATCCCACAAACTGTGCATGGAAACACATTACATGTAATTAGATTACAGATTAAAAGAGATTTTATCAAAACATTTGTGAGAACCATATAAAAAGCTGAAATTTGGAAAAAATAAAAAAAAATAAAAATTTAAATCTAAATAACAATTGTGAAATTATGAAATTTGGACAGTGCACAAATGCATAGTGGGAAATGAATTCTAGATGTAACAAGTATGGGTTACACCATACTGAGTTATACATATATCTGACATATGAAGCCAGGCTCTACAGATGATGTATTTTAAGGTGCAGATACGTGATGAGAAAGGGCAGAGTTAAGGCTGAACTTTTCCGCCATCCTTCTAAATGACGTTAAGATTAGTGCTACGTAGACAATGGGGTTTTTGCACAGGATGTTTTATTTTAGCATTAATCTCAACTCTCTCCCACCCTTTCACCTCTCTGGATCTCTGGGAATGAGAGTGGTTCTCACAGGAGTGCTTTCCTGTGACCCAATTATCTAAACAAATATAAAAACATAAAAGGGTCCCCACCTAAGTCATGTCATGCTAACTCAAACTATTTTTTATCCTTCCTGAAAGGAGAAGCTAAAAATACACATTGTTTGTTTGTGACCGATGATAAATGAACCATGTCTCCTGCTCTCAGGGGGTTAGAAGCCAAATCACAAATGAACTAAATATCACTACATATATATCCCTGTACTCAGCACTCTCAGCAGAAAATCTGGGATTTTTAACTAATAAGAGGTATGCTTCTCTCACTCAAACTCTACATACCCTTATCGATACAGAGGTAAATCCTCTGTGTTGCAACCAAAAGGTGTCTGAAAGGAGGTCAGTTTTTTTCAGGGAAAAGCAACCTAGATGTTTATGGTGATTGAGGTCATGGCAAGGGATGCTGGTATCAGTGTATTGTACTTAATATCATTTACTAGATGTACGGAAGGAAGGAAAAGTGTTTTGGTTTGGTGGTTTTTCTGCCCAGTGAGTTATCTCCTTGACTTTGATACATACGAAGAGTAAATGAACTACATTTATGTCTATTTACTCTCTAACGCACCCCTTAGCTCTGGCTCTGACTTGCAGTCAGTATCTCTGAAATTTAGAGAAGAGAAATGAAGCCACAAAGTCCTCAAGGCAGGGACTTCAGCAGCTCCTTTGTCTGTGACACATGAAAGATGGAATATTACTGTACCACTACTGAAAATCTTGAGCTGTGATTTGGTTCTGTGTCAAATTTTGCAGACTACTATTTGCTCTAGGGCCAGTCTGCTATTTATGAGTTGAATTTCACAGTCAACTGACAAGGAAGATCATGAGTGTCAGGTATTCAGGACTCTCCTCATCATCTAATTCATTGTTTATTTGTAAAGTATATATAAAATATATGATATATAAAATATACCATATTTGTTATTCCATACCAGCTATTCCCTAGTTCTGAAAACTGTGGTCAGACAGTCAGGAAGGATTTTAAATGTCAGACAACTCTGGGTCCAGACTGGCAACCTAGCCAGTCCACTGCCAGACATTGACAGGTAATCATTGGTTCAAAATCATGGGTTGAAAATAACATGGACAGACAGACACACAAGAGCAATCAAGTTCTTTCCCCCTACCCCAAGTCCCCTTTTCCTTCCAGATCCTAATACTGTCTTTGGACAGAAGATCTTCTGAGGTTAGAGAGGGTGTTTGTGGAACTGCTCTGCAGTGATGTACAAATAACATAAACTTATTTACTCGTAACATCATTCATTTCCCTATTAAAAAAACAAAAAATCCTCCCCCTCACTGCAGAACAATTAGTACTGTAGTTTCCCCTGGAAGCAAGCAACATCCAAACCAAGCCCTTTGTGTAACCACTGACCATGCTGAACAGCATCAGCTCCCTCACTCCACCTGCCTTTTTCATCTTCCCTGTGGGAAGACTTTCCCATTAGCCAAAAGGAAGTTTTTTTCTTTCTTTTCATATGTCAGCATAAGGAATTAAGTACAGCAGGGAGACTCTGCCATGTTAAAGGTCAGTTGCATAAGTTCTCTTAAATGGCAATTAAATGATTCTATGACAAACAGGATACACTCCGAGTGCAGACATCAGCTCCGACCTTGGGACCTGGGAAAGTCTGGGAAAGAAAAAAATGCTTTGGGAAATAAACATAACACCCAAAACTGTAAAAGCAGATGAATCGGCAGAGAAACTCTATCATTTTCCTTATGTCAGTAGGGAAATGCAAAATGTAGTAACACTTTAATTTCTTGCTCAGAGAAACAGCCTGTCTTAAGATCAGCTGTTCATCCTATGCTACTAAAAACAACTTGTTGAATTACCCAGTGCCAGCCCTGTGAGTGATCAGGCATTTCAGCAATTCGAGGGTAGAAGAGTCATACTAATGCCACATCTGGTAAAAGATACACAGCTCTGTAGTATGACTCTGGGAAAGGGGTGATGCATGGTTACAGAATGAGCATGCGTGAATGAGAGAAGAAAAATCAACACTTTCTGGGAGGGAAAGGACACAAGAAGCTGTCCTAGACCTGCTGCTCCTGGCCAGTAGCTGGACTGAAGCTTCACAGAGGAGAGTGTTCAGGAACATATGACAGCCCCATAAAGAGAACCAGTCTGAGCCACAGCCTCTTGCAGGATGCATCCATAACCCACCCACCTCATCTGATCATCCTGTATGTGTCTCAGCAGGAGAGTGACTACCCTGGAGGGTTCATCTAATGCTTAACCTTTTTCCCATAGAGATTTTTTGCTGGAGCCTGAGACACTTCAGCTTGGCTGCACAACATTGCAGAAAGTTAAGGTTTGCATATAGAAAGGGCTACAGTGGGCTGCAGGGTGGAGACATAAGGACTAGGTGTCCTGTATGTCTCATATTTTCTGCCTAGGTAAAACAATGAACAAGGCAAAGCAAAATGGAGTTGGAGGACCCCAAAGAAGGCTTCAGTCAGAATAGCATAACCTGATTAACAGCACAAATCTGGACAGTGTCAGCGAGCCAAGCGTTTTTTTGACAATGAGATGTTGACCTGCCTTAAAAAGCTCACTGGGCACAATATGATGAGGAAAGGAAGGAAGCAATAAAAGTGCCTTGAACAAAGATGCAAAACAAACCCATGCTTTCCAGTTAATTCCAGATCTAGAAGACCTGGATTAGATTTTGGTGAGGAGAAACATGAGTCAAAAGAGACTCTCTTGAGAGCCGTTTTCCTGAGAAAGTTCATGAGATATATTAGCTTCCTTAGACAAAGTGACTGACAGCAGAAAGCAGGGAAATGCAATACAGTTTGGTCTAGAATGTGTTTCCTTGGAAGACAGTTTTGAGTTTTGGATGAGAAGAAGATAGAAAGGGGGAAAGGGCATAGTAGGTTCAGTTGAGCACAAAAGGTGAAAATTAAAAATACAGCAAAGAGGAAGAGTTCCTTGGTCTTTCAGTGCCATTAAAAAAAATAAAATTCCCCAAACTTGAGGACATCCCAACACACTGGGCTGGGAAGTGCCAACGGATAAGGATGATCTCAGGGATGAGAAGAGGAGCCTGAAATTGCAGAGGGAAAGAGGCAAGCCAGGCCTGGACTCTCTCTTCTGTCTCTCCTCTCCAAGTCTTTCCTTGCCAGTGAGAGGTGACTTTGGAAAATATGAAAAAGAGGATGGAAAAGCAAAATTCACTTGGCAACATCCAACTTCAGGGGCTAGAAAGGAGAACTGTAGAGGATCCAGAGGCTGAGCTTCTGACCTCAAGAAGAATCCTGAGGGATATTTCAGCTACATTAATTACAGCAGGCAGTGGGACATCCTGGCAGGAGATGCTGCAGGGAGGAAGACTGAAGGGAAATGTTCTTGTCTAAACTAGAGCTGACAAATGCCTTAGAAACCATGGGCCTGCTCTCTGATTTCACAGTGTGCAGTTATTCACCAATCTGTCCATGGGAACAGGTGAAAATATGAAGTAGGCAACAGCCTGTAGGATCCTTCAAGGAAAATTCAGACCTGGCATGAATCACCAATTGCAAAGTTCCAGGGAATAACCGGTGTAAGAACTCTTCTGTATTCCTTTCCTTCTAGTTTTATAGTTTAGGTCCCAGCTTGAGAACAGAAACAGAAATGCTAAAGGGGAGCTTGTTCTTGTGTTTTTTCATAAAGACATATTCCTAGTTTGCTAGCAAAGCTGGGACGCTCTGCCTGCAAAACTCAGGGCTGAGCAGAAGCAAGCCAGCAGATGATAATGATAATGATAATTATAATGATAATGTACCGTGTCAAACAATGCTGTCGTCTTGACACCTGGATTTACACTTGAGCTCTTTAACCGATTGGGGCATCCTAGCAGCAGCAAGTGTACAACTGAGGTCCTGTAACACGGGGATCTCAGTCCCCAGTCAAGATCCTGTAAAACAGGAGTTTGGATTTCATCTGGGATGAAAGATGTGAAGCCCCAGCAAGAACAGTTACCACATTCACCTGTCTGTGGCACCATTCATCAGAACCTCCCTAAGACAAATGTAAGACGCTTTATTTTGGCTAGGGAGAAACAATATCTATCTGCTCTAAGCTAAGATGAAGAAGAGCACCATATCCCACCAAAACAGGAGAGAGAGTTTGAGTCAGAAGAGTGTAAATCAGCAGAGCTGGAATACAACCAAGACAGTGGTATTTGCACCAGAGCTGCAATCAAATGTACTAGAGAATTTCTAAAGACCAGAGTTGGTCAGGAGCTCAGCTTTATATCTATCAACCCACAGCAACCTTGAATACCAGGCTAGGGTGTTGGCTGATAGTAGATTCAAAGAATAAAAAAACCACCTTTGGTTGCACTGCCTTTAGCAACCAAGCAGTGCTCTGTAGGTCTCCCACCCAAGCAACCATTCAGTTTTCTTTATGGACTCTGACAGGATTGGAAGAGCAGAGGATAAGGGTAAAGGTCCCTTCTGAATCATGCTGGTGAAGTGGCAGAGTTCTTGGTCCTAAACTGTGGGGAGAGGTAGTGCTTTTTTATCCAGACTGACAAAGCTACCTGGAAAATTAAACAAGATTCAAGGGTAAGGCTTTATTCAGATCTGAGAGAAATTCTGCAGCCTCCAGACTACCTACAGGTCCAGAATAGGAAATAGAAATCCCTGTTTTAGTTATTTTCTCTTCATTTAGTTTTTCAATATCAAGTGTTATCTTCCAAGCTTTTAAAGTTATTATCATAGCCTAAGTTTCACAGTTATGGGATAGGGAAGATTTAGAGGGAGAGGCTATTCATTCAGAGACTGCTACAAGATTAGCACTAACAATTTTGTGCATACCTTAACAATCTCCTTGGGTGCATTATCTAAACATCTCTCCTTTTTTAACTGCCCAGCACTAGTGCCAGATGGAAAAACTTGCTATAGAGATGAGAAACTGAGGTAGGGGGCAAATTAAAGCAGTATTTTCCAGGGCTGCCTGAAAAAAAAATACTTGTGTTCCTTTTGGAGAACAGCTTCTCTTCATCTTAGTGAAGTTAATGCTCTCCTGTAAGATCTCAGCCTGTGAGTTGCTGCAGTTTATTCTGACTCTATAAAACGGTGACAGCAGCAGACCAAGAATTATCTCTCTGTAACAGGAGGGAGGGTACTGTATTTACTGTATTTGCTGATACACATCAAGAGAAGTGCAGGGTGGGAAGAAAGAGAAAGAAGCAGCTTTGTTCTTGCAGCAGTTTGTTCAACAAAGCCCAGACTGTTTCAGTTATAGTGGATGCTCCATGTTTATTCCGAAAATTTATGGTTTAATTAATTTTGAGGTGAGATAGCGAACATGGTTCAGTGCCAGATGAGGTGAAATATGAACCTAGCATTTCAAGAATTCAAGCAGCTGAGGGAGTTGACTGAATGGCACCTGAAATCCAATAAAAACCAGCACAATGGGAAGCCCTACTATCTTAAAGGAAGATCTTTGGAGATTTTAAATATGTCGAGCAGGGTGGCAGCAGGGAAGGGAGTGGGCTAGATTCAGGCTATCACAGTGCCTGATGAAAACATGCTGGTTTTCCTTGCCTGCGGTTCTGTAACTGAGCCTGTGTTTCAGAAAAAACTTTAGGAAAGCACAAACCCCATAGAGCACAACCACCACAACATTGAGTTGCAGGCAAAGAGTTTAAGGAAAATAAAAATAAAAGGCTTAAGAAAGATCCTCTTTAATTGCTTTCCAGTTTGAGGAGAGGCCATATTCACTCATTGTTCGTAACTTTCTCTTTTCTGCTAGTGAAAGGTGAGAACATACATCTGGCTTTTCTTTTGAAGTATTGATATGTATTTTTAAAGGCAAGATCTTCAGTCAGGCAATACCAGAATCCTGAGATTTAAGAAACAGCACAAGTATTGAAAGAGTGATTCTTATATCCCTTATGCAATACTGTATAAATATATTTCATGTATGAACATGGCAATATTTCACAGCTGCAGTACTCCATGGTTCGACAGCTGTGTCAGAGCATCTCATAGTATTTGTTCTGCAACTTCTTCAGAACAAGGAAATTATATTTTTCATTGTTTATAAATGAGGAACCATGGCACAGGACACAGAGAATTTGAACAGTAGAAATAAAGACTGAAGCTCATATCTTCTACAGTGTAAGTTACTATTCTAAATACTGCAAAGCTCTTCCCCAGGGCAGAGCGGGAGGAACCTGCTGAACCAGGACTGTACTGGAAATGAAGCATGTGGAATTACCTATAGCATCTTCCCTTATGCTGGAAGGGAATATATGGCTCACTTGGGCCAGCCCTAGTATTTAATCTCCCTTTCACCCTGCTGCCTTCATTTTTTATGGTAAGTAAACACCCTGGCTTGTCTTTCACAGGAGCAGGCACTGCAGCCAGGCATCCCAGGTCTTTCCTATAGGGAATGCTGATTTCTGTAAATGCTGTGCTATGAGATGTCTCAGCTTTAACTGGCAGCCTCAGAGCAGAGATCTAAGAACTTGGTCTCTGGAGAGTCTGTTCTGTTACCCACAGGGCTTGTCACAGCTAATGACCTGCAGTATCTGGCAGAGAGGGAAAGAGGAAATAAAAAAAAAAAAATTCCTTTCCCATCTCCTTGCATATTTTCCCATAAGCTGGTTAAGTTACAGCTTCTGCTGCATCACGCATGTACCTTTTCATTTTAGTGTCTCGTCCTGACCTTTGCTCATGGCATTCAGTCTCCCATGCACACCCTGCTTACTCTTCTTTTGTAATTTATGGCATACACTGTACACCCATTTCCTTCTGTCCTTAACTCTCCTGTGTGTGTTCTTGTTATCTCAGCTGCTTGATAGATTTGCCATCTTCTAGCTAGCTTCCAAGCATGTTCTCATAACAGCCCCTCTCTTGGACAATATTCCACTATTTATGAGAGATTCAGCCCAGTGTACAAATTCACATAGCTTGTCATGACTTCTCAGCCTAGTCAACAGCCTTCCCTGTTGAGTGGGGGAAAGTGGTGTCTGTGCAGTATTCATGTCTTGCATGGCTTTTGAGATTTATAAGATTCATTCACTTTTCAAGACTATTAGATTTCGTTGCTGACCCTTTCCAAACTGAAAAATCAGCACTGAACGTGATTCTTCCTCACAGTCTGCTCCTCCACTGGAGGCAGGTGATATTTGGCTTTTTTTGGTTAATGTTTTTCCTATTATTTTGTGCTCTAAATAGGAGCATCACAGAAAAGGCAGGCTCTAGTCAACCTGTGAATCTTTAGCAAGAGTTTATTCCTCCTCCATGCTAGTTTTGTAGAAAATCATCACAATGCTGCAATTATTTTTACTGAACTTCAGTTTCCCACTCTTCCAGGAGACTCTTCCTTTGCCTCCTCAAGCCAGCTAAGACCTAAGACTTCTTTTTTCCTCATGGGAGAAACAGGACATGAAGAAGAAATCTGGAAATGCTGCAGCTCCTGCTGAAGGGCTGTGGAGCAGAGTAAGAAGCAGCCAGAAGAGATGTGGGTACACAGGACTGCTGTGTGAGGAGAGGTAATTCAGGGTGGTCAGTCAACAAGACAGTAGGTTTAAAGCAGCTCTTAGCTGTGCAGCAGTAGGGTTGAGCTGCAGGAAGAAAGTGGGTCCTGCAGTCATACCTAGTCTTGGTTTGTTTAGCAATGGAGAAGTTGAAAGTGGGAGTCTGCAGGTGGACTTCTGAGAATCCCACTTCTGCTTTTCTCTTGGTTTTATGTCTCCTGGTGTCATAACTGTGATGGTCTAACACTTACATTGACCAACTTCCTCCACTGACCAATGAGTTTTGTACAAAGGACGTGATGAAGGAAGCTCTGCACTTGGTCTCTTGGGTGCTAACCTCAGAAATCCCAGTGTGTTCTGCCTTCCCCATTGTCTCCTATTGCCCTTTTTCTGCCCACAGATAAAACCCTGTTCCACATCTGCTTTTCTACAACTGGCCAGGAAGGGCTGAGGATCTGCACAATGGTCATGTAACTGCCATTGTTTATCCAGCTGGCTTTTCTGTGGTAGAAGTTATCTGAATGATGAATGCATTTTCCTCTTAGGACAGGATCTGTTTCCTGGGATGCATCACCAGGCTCTTTCTCCTTAGGTCGTTTCTTTTAGCATTTGAGCAGCCATCTCACATTGCTGGTGTCTTTAGTATTTAGCTGATGTTGACTGCAGGCTTCAAGGTGCGGAGAAGGAGTGAGAGAGAAAGAGAAGGGAACTCTCAGAAGCAAATCAAGACATAAATATGTCTCCACTTCAACCATAGGTGTAACTGGAACCTACAAAATAGTACCCACTGTTTCTTTGATCTTACCGCCTTATGTCCCTGCATGAACAAAGCTGTAGTGATGCTGGAATCAGATGATAAAGGACTGAGCATTCAAGGTGGGCTGAGGCAGAGAACAGTGAAAACCAAGATGTTGTAGCCATGATGCTTTGTATATCCCCTACCACCCAGCTTCCTTCAAGCTTCTGGCCACTTTCCTTCTAATGCAGCTCTGCAGGCAATTTGCTTTATTTACAGTGACAGTGCACTACTGGCAGACCTTCAACCTGGCATCCATCATAATCCCAAAGCCCTTCTGGAAAAGGCTGCTGCTCAGCCAATTGCTTCCCAGATTGGTCCAGTCCTCAAATTTCTCCATCTTATTCAAAAGTTCTGTGATTTCAAACATCAACCATGCCCCTTAATTCTGTATCACCTGCACATATAATGGTGATTCATTCTGTATCATCATCAAGGTCATTGCCAAAAAACTGACCAC
>JAVHNF010080325.1:0-12133 GCA_034783455.1 Micropsitta finschii | reverse complement strand
TATATGAAGATGTATTTCCTGCAATGCTGTATAACCTTTTAACAGCAACACTTTAAAGAAAATGGCAAATACAGTGAAGTACTTAAGCATATGAAATAATATTTTTACCATTTCAGTCTATTCACTAAGTAAAAAATTTTGACTACACAGAGAAAAATAACAGCTAACCTTAATATCATAGTGATCCTTCAGGCCATCTTCTACATGGTTTAAGAATTCAAAAATATCTAGTCTATCCAAACAGCTATCCAAAAGAGTATACATGCACTCAAAAGCTGCTTTCCTTATGTCCAACCCATCATCAACTGTATGCTTAAATGGTCCCATTTCCACCTGTTTGCAAATAAAAAACAAAAGTTGAGAAGTAATCTACTTAGAAAACAAAGAATCTTTTTACATATATTTAACACCTTTTCTTAGTTAACATACCTCTCTAATTAATTCCTTTCTGACTTTTGTTTCATTGTAAAGATGAGGAAGCACAGTGTCTAAGAGGTCCCTTATTAATGATGGTTTATTGTGTGCAGCTGAGTTAAATGTCACCAATGCTACTCTCCTGACATTGAGATCTGGGTCCTCCAATGTCTTCAGGAAATCACCTGCAATCATGTACAGAAACAAATCAACGTGACAGGGTCTTTTTCATTTCCTATTTTAAAAATATCTTTGCTTAGTTGTATTAGAAAAACAATTTAAATTCTGTAGTTCAAGAATGAGAAAACCCCTCTTAAGGAGACTATCAAAATGCTGATTTTTAACTTTAAATCAGCATATATTGATAATTTTTAGATTGCCCCAAAATAACCCTAGGTCAGTATATATTAATGTACAAACACCTCTCTCATCCCACTCTACCTTCAGGCATTTTCAACTTAGAACTTCTATAACACAGCCTTGTTAAAATAAATTCATGCAGGAACGTATTTTCCTCAGTGTTTGCGAAGTTTTACTAGCAACTTCCATGAGGAGTGAAATTTTAAAAAGGAGAAAAACAACAAGGTATAAACACCGAAGCGACTTCTACACACAGAAAAGAAACTGGGTAACAAAACTAAAGATGACTGAGATTTTTTAAGTACAAGATACCAATAGTTTTGTTCTTTTTACGGAATAATCAATTTATATTTCCAGAAACCAAAGAGGCAAGGCAGCTTCCGTGGGAGATGCCGCGGGAGGGGAAAAACCACAAACAATTCTTGAATATTGAATTAAAAAATAATTAAGCTTAGTAATGAAAATAACACAAAGGAATTGATTCTACTTCACAATAAAAACCTCGCACTCCACAAGACCGTGTGTTTTAAAGATTAATCTTTTTCCCCCCTATTAGATTTAGCAGTATGCACAATTTTTTACAGATCTTTAAACCTATAATTAATCCACTATAAACCAGTCACCATAGCATATTAAACAATTCTACAATACTTTGTCATACAAATACGAAAAGATCAAAACGCCGCAGCACAGCTAAATCTCTTTATTGTACTGGTGTTACACTGAAAGCTTTGATTACATTATCCCTGTAAAAATACACACACTTCCAAATGCTTTCAGACCATAAGCACTACAGAATCATTAGGACCTAAATTTACAATTCACCACCTGATAATACTCAGAATTCAGATGTGCATTTGTATTTTAAGTGACTGAATGTCAAATATTTCCAAGACCACCCTCCTGGGTAAAGACACTAACTTAACACATCAAACTGATATAATCTGCAAGAGCACATGAATGAAAATCAGCTTTTGGATCCCATCTTAAGAAAAGCCTTAGCTTCTTGCATCACAATTTCAATATATATAAAATTTTTAATCGCACAATTTTTACCACTCAGAATTCAAGCAAACTACAATTAATAGAAATAGCTGGCCAATACGGAAACACTTCATAACTGTTCTAGCAGTTATCATTAGCAGCTAATACCAGTACCTGAAAAATGTTTACTTCTGAAAACAAAAGGAACATATTTTAAATGCAATTCTACTGCCTGAAAACATAGCAGCTGTTAGTAAAAGTAAAGAACTTACCTATGCAGTTCTTCAGAAGCGGGTCTATGGGTTGTGGATGATCAGAAATAGTGAACTTAACAGCAGTAACCACTGAACTTCGAGCATATGAAGACCCTAATATGAAACAAAAGTGTGAATATGTAACATTAAAACAGTACAACTGCAGAATTTAAATCACATTCAATGCCATGCTTTTTAAACTGCTAGTACTTTTAAGAACATTAAACAAGAAATGCTATTTATTACTAGCAATGCAATATGTAACTCAACTAAATCTATGGAGAAAGCATTTTAAGGGGGGAGAATAACATGACATTTGTAATAAGCATTTAATGTTACCTTGTACAGAAAATTCAAGTAACAAGCCCATTAGAACCAATTTTTTTTATCATCACACGTAGGCCTAGAAATAACTCTCCTTTTTAAAACAGAAGCACGTGAAGATAACAGTTTCAGATCAGGAACTCTACTGACAAGATTCATAAGGTATGCACAATTTCCTAATCCTTAAAAATTTCTGAATTTTTACCTGAAAATTAGGAACACTGTAATTTACATCAAAAAGTCAACATGTTCTAATTGGTCTGTCTATCTGTCTTTTTGTCACCCATGTTCTTTCTGCCCTAAGTTTATAGCTCTTTGTTAAACATAGTATCAATTGAAATACCACAGTCTGAAAGGAGAATATAAAAGTAATACATCTTATGTATGGCTAACAACTTGCAAAAAGGGAGCCATCTAAGCTGCACATTGTTGTTGGGAGGAGCAAAACTTCAAGAATATCACAAAATTTAAGCAAATATTTTGCAAAACTAATAGTAGCGTAAGGCCATTTGCTACAATTCGTACATGATTTACCACTACTCACCTGATGCCAAGTATCCCTTGAGTCGTGGAAGCAGAGTTTCTGGGTCTATTAATGTAAGCTTGCCCAAGCATTCAGCAACAACATTCCTTGTACCCTCTTCCGCACATTCGCAGTGTTTCAGGAGTAAGGCCCAGATGTTCTCAACATATGGTTTGAGACCAATCACTGATGCAGAGCTAATTATTTCTTTCAAGGAATGAAGAAGAAGGTATTGCCTCTTAGGTTGACTGGTTATTTCTTGTAAGACAAACGGCAGATACTCGGGAAGATTGCCAACACTAATACTGCCTAATGCGTAAGATGCAGCTGATTTGACTTCTTCACTAGGAGAAGAGAATGCTTCTAATATTACAGACTTCAGCTCAATTTGTCCACTTAAGTCAATGTGATGCCCAACTTCTCCAAGAGAAAGCAAAGCCAAAAGACGAATGGAATCCGTGGACCTTGAGTTCTTGACATCCTGAATGAACTGACCTACAACCGCTGGTCCTTCCTTAGGGCAGGCTCGAGTAAGGGCAGCAACACATTTGGCAATAGAATAGTAAGACTGCTTATGAGTAAGTGCTGTACTCTGTGAGTACACTGGACCCGTTAACATGCGCAGTAAATCCATATAGCCTAAATTATTTGTACCAGTCACAACCAAAGCTTGGAAAAATTCTAGCATGGCACTAAGGGCTCCACCCTGAAGCAAAGGTGATCTCACCAGCCCAATAAGTTCATTGAGAATGGACCCACTAATCTTTGACAGGGAGGAAGGATATACTTTAGCCAGTGTTGTCAGAAAACTGATGGCCATCTGTGACACATGCATATCACTTTCACTAATCAGAGGTGGAAGCTCATCCAGGACAGCATCAATCATCGCAGCTGTCAAGCTGTCACTGTAATTCTTAATTAAAATATCTAGAGCAGAAAGAGTACCCAGCTTCAAAGCTCGCTGGTTCTTTCTCAAAAAAGAAGCAAGAATAGGAACTCCCTCCCCAAGGATTGGTCTCAAATCTATCTTCAAAGGAGAACCAGCAATCAATGTCATGGCCTTTACTGTAGTTAACCGAGTGATCTCATTCTTCAGTCTCTCTAGGAAGATCTGAAGTGTACTAGGCAGGTCTGTGCCTAGGCTATCCCCAAGGCTACAGATTATTTGACCCATACAAGATATTGCCCTTTCTTTCACTTCCTGGTCAATGTCAGCAGCCTTTAATCTCTTGATTGTACAAGTAAACAAGTCTTTGATGTAAGGAGTAGCATCAAAGGAAGAAGGCTGGTCTAAAGGACGAATAACCTTCACAAGTTGTTGTGTAACCAAAAGCGCTTCTGATGTTATCTTGTAAAATGGGTCTCCAACACAAGCTACAACTGGAGGTACCAACGCTTGAACATGAGGATGAAAGACCTGGGGAGAATGATTGCAGAGGATCACATACAAACAGGACAATGCATCTATCTTCAGATTAGAAGAACTTGATTTGTCATTCAGTGAAAAAATTATTCCTGGAAGAAAAAAACAAAAATAAATTTTTAGGTTAGCAAAATTTCTGAAGGAAGGCAGCAATACTGAATTTATGTTTTCCTGCTCCCAACCTTTTTTGAATGCTTCTAAGCCCCTTTCAACAGCTTATTCAATCAGTTAGTTTTCAAGCTTCCTCTACACAGAGGACATGGGCCCTCTGATGACTTGGGATGTATTTTCTGATTTATAAGCTGATTCTGAGCCTTCAAACTTTTCCAAACTTACTTTCGTTACTTCAAAATTCAACATTTTAGGTCCCAAAAGCTGAACAATATTTCCCTCTGCTGAGATCAGAAATGCAGTGTGATCTTGCAATTAAGAATTAAATTATCATCTTCTTTAAATATAGAAGTAAAAAAAAAAATCTCACTTAGAATTAACGCTTGTTTTCAAGATTGAAATACGTCTCTAAAATATTTACATGCATCCACATAGGAGCTGATTATTTTGCCAATTTCTTTAAATAGAAGGAACACTCCAAAGCCTTTGCAAAAAGCAGTCAAGATTTAAAGATTTTGAAACTTCACATTCAATTTCTTAATAAATCCTTAAGTTGATATCAAGTTTTTCATACCTGGTACAAGTACAGGAACATGTTGTGTTAGGGCTCCAGGTAACACATTTACTAGCTCAGTTAGCATGTTAAAGCAACACTGATGAGTCTTCACGCTTTTCTCCTTCATCTGTTTGTGCAAGGCTTTAACTATGTTGGGGACCTGTAATCATCACACATTTGTTAATTGATTCAACAGCCAACATTTCTTTCATCTTTGATCACTAGGGTGATAGAAAGATGTGTGTCCTACCCCTCTATTTCTGATTTCTCTAGGGAACTAAGGAACTTACAGGGGAAAATTCGTCAAAAGAAATGCTATTAAAAATAGTAATTTAACTTTCAAAGATAAGATGAAACAAAACACTTAGAAAAAGGTTTTCACCATTATCATTTTTATTCTGCAAACAGAATATGTTGCAGCAAATCAAGTTAGAACATTAGAGCTTACATCTGCATTATAGAATGAAAAAATATAACTTTTGCTTTGGTAATTTGACTAAACTACATAGGACGTGCAGCTCTTACAGGTGGTGATAAAATACTGACATCAGATAAGTATATTTGATGAGTCTGGAATTTCACTTTCCAAGACTGCTGCACTTCCCTGGACCAGTTTAGCTGGCTTGCTCTCTATGTTAGTACTACAGTAATCAACTATAATCTGTGTATGAGGAAAGTATGATATGGCACATTTCAAGAACCATCCTTACAAACAGGGCATAACTTCAGTGCCTCTTCTCAAAGACAACAAAATTTCTGATAAATAACCTGACTCTGAAGCATTGTCAGTGGTGTCTCTCCTTGTTCCATTGCATCAGGATCACAAAGCCAACTTTGCACAGGCCGAGTTTGTTTTAAAAGAGAAAGATACGCATGAAAAACATCTGCTTTAACATTCTCCTCACGTTCTTTGAATCTGGCTATTAAAGCAGGAGATACAGTTTTGTAGAATTCCGGAAGCATTTCATGTCGTGTGCTAACCACAGCATCCAGACACTTAGCAGCTGCACGCCTCACTTTCCAGCTCATGTCATCATCATCGCTATATTCATCATCACTCCCTTGAAAAAATAAATGATGAATATGTTCAAGTCTAGACAATCAAAGCATTAAGTTTTATTTTAAGCAATTAATAAGAATACACTTGGGTTCTTTCCGTAAGGCACACCAAAGGAAGTTTAGAAGAACGTTAAAAACCTTAGATAAAAAGACTTCTAAGCTGCCTAAATCATAAGACTAATTATTTTCTCTGCCAATTTTTTCACACTAGTCTTACACGTGTTGATTTAAACTGCAAACAGAACAAGGCAGTTTGCATCTTATTTACAGCCTGACCACTGATTTGAAGCACATTCCTCTTTAGTCATGACTTAAGCAAGAATGCAACAACAGTTACTAGCTGATCAAGATCCAAACTGTTCTGTTTGTTTTTTCTAGCAGTAAATCAAACCATACTCTGACCCAAAAAATGACAACAAAACCCCGCCACACCGTAAGCAATACAGGTTAGCTTCTTATCACAGAATCACAGAATCCCAAGGGTTGGAAGGGACCTGAAAAGATCATCTAGTCCAACCCCCCCACAAAAGCAGGGTAACCTAGAGTACATCACACAGGAACTTGTCCAGGCAGGCCTTGAATATCTCCAACGTAGGAGACTCCACAACCTCCCTGGGCAACCTGTTCAAGTGCTCTGTAACTAAATCAACTATGCAGCTCATGAGAATATTATGCTCTGGGTTCAAATTACTTGTGCATCCAAGTTTTCATAAAGCTTACATATGGCAAGGTATATATTGTCACCATATTAACAACAAACATCTTATACCTTTCATTCTTAAAACATTTTGTTATCCTACAAAAAATACTGAGTATCTCGCAAGTTTCAATCTATTCTGATTTCATGCATTAGCAACATATTATAGCAGAAAGTAGCAAGAAGCCTCTCCCAGGCTGAACATGTATTTTGTATTCATTAATTGACATTCTTTTCACTTTAGTTATATCATATGATATGCTTCTGCTATTTTCCACCTTTCCAGTATTTTAAAGTATTTGTCTTGTACCCTATGTTCAGCCTTGGAATTACTTCTCTCTAGCACCAACATCCTATACTTTTATTCCAAGAAGCAACTTCATAAAGTATTTTTAAAAACAGTACAAAAATTGGATACAAAAGCAGGCAAGTGATTCAAATGCTGGTACTTAATAGCAATACCACCCATACTGATTTTCTCAGATAAGTGCAGGTTCACAAGCATTTCCTCTCCCCCAAACCAAAAGGAGAATTTACCTTGATCATCATCATCACCACCATCAGCATCCATAGCATTTTCATCTTCATCATCATAATTGTAATTAGGATCATAGGTAAGATATTTAAGACAAATGTTTATAATAGTAGATACATGAGGATAAACTTCTTTAGGACACCTGCATAATACAAAAATACAATCAATGTCAAATTACTCTGAAGAATTAAAATACTCCTAAAAAGACTTCATAATACATACTGCATTTTGGAGACACTGGACAAACCAAGTACGCTCAATTCATTCATCAGAATTACGGAAATTCAGAAAGAAAGGTCAGAACGCACAATGCTACCATGTAACTGGACCTGATAGATTGGAAAATTGCAGAGAACCAAGATATGCTTTTGGGCACTTATGTTTTTGTCACCACTACTGGACAACAAGTAGTATTAGAATACTTTCCTGTAAGTAGTAATGGCACAGTAAAAAGTTTCTTCAGTACAGATATAACACACTGCTTAGAAGTTAAGTTACAAGACAGAGTTACAGAACAGTTCCAGCTAAAAGCTTGCAAAAATATTTTGTACCAAGGGGACTGTCTCTTGATATCAAATGGCACACACTATTACATCTTACCTCCTAACAAAGGATTCAAAGGCTTGAATGCAGTATTCTCGTAGTTCATCATCATCTACATTACAGAACTTTACAACCAAAGGTATTATTTTCTCAAGATATTCACCTGGTGAGGGAAAAAAAAAAAGTTAGCAAAGTGATTACTCTCACATAAAAACTTTTAAAATTAAAGATAATTTATATATTTTTCTTACCTATTCTATGACCTGCTTGCCTACTAATAGCAGCAATACACTGTATATAGGTCCTAGTTGTTGACATGGAATCATTTTTAGACAGTTCTGTCAACAGATGTTCAATGAGGTCAACAAAAACCATATTGCCACAACTCATAACCAGGTGACCAAGAGCAATGATGGTTCTTTTCCTCACAGCAAGTCTGGGGCTAGTCAGCTGGGGGAGCAGACAGGTCAGAATTGAAGGATGGAAGTTAACAAGCAGTCCTCCTTGCCTTAAAACAGACAAAACACAAACTCAAACCAATTGAATCTAGATAACTTTGTTCATATATTTACAACAATTCCTTTAAATATTCCCAAAACATAACACACAGATACCAATTAGTCTTTACATTTAAGATCTTGGAACTTTTTAAAAACTTAGATTAGTTTCAAACATACCCTCAAAGAGATAAACATTAAAATAATCTTAAAACTATAGTTCTCAAAAGATTAAATAGCAAGCAGTCTATTAATGAACTGATCTTTAATACATTCACTTTTTTCTCCTAAATGAAGTTTCACCTGTATTTAATACATTACCCTATTATCTCACATAACTTCAAGTAATTTAAATTGAACATTTGGAAAATTAAAGGTCAAGTTTTAAGGAGTATTTATCAGCATTTACCAGCATTCAGGAAGAGTGATGTTTACCTGCTTAGCATATCAGCCATAATATCCAGTGCCTCCAGTTGGACAGACACATCTTCCTGCTTGGCTATGGCACTAGTGAGACGCCCTGTGATCTTTTTGCAAACATTAGCTGCTAATGCAGAACCTGAAAGAACAACAAAACCTCAGCATTTTCATAATGAAAAAGACCCAAACTTTTTAACACCAGACATGATGTCTGGCATATGTTCATGACATAGAAAGCAACCTGATCTCACCATTAAAAAAATCTTCTTACCCAACAAAACAAGCTTGAACAGCCAGTTTGTTTGCTAATGTAACACGGACTGTGCATTAGAGCTGAAAGACTATCTATGTACAAAAATACTGAGAAGGAGGGCTTCTTAACTGTCTGGCTTATATACCTTATGGAAAAGTAAACTGCTCTTGGCAGGGCAAGCAATGGAAAGTGAAGACAAAGACAAACCTAGAGCAATAAATGAAAGGGCTGTAAGTAAAAATAAAGGAATAAACTACAGGTAGGGGGAATCACAGCAGTAGATAGAGCCACCTCTAAAAAACAGCTGTATATCAAAGAGAAAAAATCTTTGTCCAAGAAGCTACTTAATAAGTACCTGTAATACTGCTGCAATTTTTGAGAGAGGGGGGAAAACGTACACTCCAAGTGTTTTAAAATTCAAGTAAAAGTATCTTTAGCACAACTCCAGATTATCCCCAATTCCCCAACTGTCTAACAGTGTCTGGAGTAATTCTGACAAGAGAAGAAACTCATGTCATGGTTATCAGCTACCCAAAGGCTAGCACTCATCTTCATTTGTTTTAAAAATATTTTATTATTTTTCTAAAAAACCCTCAGTTTCTAAAACCTGCATTTCCAAACCCTTTTGAATCACTTCTCTATTCTCATTCATACCTTATGTTATGATATCTGAATATTACTTGAATAAAAAAGTAATGCCATTAACTGATGAGCTGTTCATCATTGCTATCTTTTGAAGGAAAGACTGTGTTTATTTAAAATAGCAGGTAAGCATTTCAGTAATTTATCAGGCAATTACTAGAAACACGGGGTACTTTCCAAAACACCTGCCAGAAACTGAGAAAAGAAAGATCATAGAAGAAAAATACCCAAGTTATAATCAATTTTAAAGAATACTATCAATCAAAACGCAAGATGAGATTTAGTTATTACTACAGCCTAGAATTGTTCCACCAAGACAATTATTAAAATAGAAGGCTTTTACACTCAATTTGTTATACTGAAGTTCATATACTGTAAGTTCCGTTTTCATATTAATGCAATCCTTTAGTAAAAGTCTTCAAACTAGCAAAATCTGGAAATACAGAGAAGAAATGTCTAAAAGGATATCTGTGCCATACAGTCTTCCTCTGACAAATCAATTCCAATGTTAAATGAACTCAAGCCTTCACTGAAGGACCCACTTTTTGCCTTTTATTTTTTAAGTTAGTAATGAAATTATAAAACTAGGTAGTCTTGAGTACAAAATGCCTTACCACTGGAAGCTGGGGGGAGTTCTCCAATCACAGTTTTAAGCCCAATGCTCGAAATGTCACGTAACTGTTCTTTATCTGAAAGCATGTTTGTACAGAGGGTATCTACAATGGTCTCCACTTGATACTCCTTCACTTTACTCACCAAAGGGCCAAGGCTGTATAAACAGAAGAAAAGTATTAAATCTGCAACCTTAAATAACCTCCTTTATTTCACTTCAGTATCTTGCATTCGAGTCACAAACTTAAGGTTGGTTTTGGTAATAATATAAAGCATAATTTCAAAATTTGGAAACCTTCAACTGGCTGGGTTGAAACCTGCCTCCTGTTAAGTTTCACAACAGAATAGTGGTTTAGCACATGTTTTTAACCTAGTGGTGGAAACAGTTTTTGAATGACTGTCTTGCTTGAGTGTCAAACCAGGGTCTCTCTTAATTCTCACTTAACACTAAAGTTTATAACAAAAGTTGCCTAGCCAGAGCCATCAGTTTATGTGCTTGACTTAGTGCTTAGCTCACAGACAAGCAATCTTCTTAACTGCTGCATCTTTATTCTACACAACACTTGGGTTCAATCTGATACAGACTCAGACTCATTGTGTACTTTAGAGTGCCTTCCTCAATAGAAAGCAAACAACATAAAAACCAATGACATGGCATGCCCTCCTCCACAGACACCCAGCAGCACCACTATACACACAGCACACAGTAACATTTCCTCTTTCCTCTGAACTGTGAGTTTTCAGCCATTCCAACTACTTTGAGCATCTTAACCTTGTATTCTTTTGTCAAATGTTCTCATTTGTTCAAAAAGCTAAAACCATAGATGTCCCGGTAAAGTCTAGTTCATTACTAAGAAATACACCATCCTTCACTACTCAGCCCTACCACCAACTTTCAGCATCTCTCTCCATTGTTAATGTTCTGTTCCAAAAGGGAGGTTCTGCAAAAACATAACTTTATATTGTCTCTACTTCCTTCCATTCACCTGTGGAAATCCTGCACAAAACCTGAGAACTTACTTTCTCCTACTACCCCTCTCTTCAAAGCATCTCAGAAATCAGAAATGAATTTCAAAATGTTTTAAATCAACCAATATTTTAATCTAATTCAACTCCCTCAAACATACTACATTAACAAAGTGTTACAAGCTGTGCTATAGGCATTCCTACCACATTCCATAAAAACCAGTACTGTTAACCTGTACATACAGTAACTTCTCTGAAAGATATAGCTCTCTGTTTTGTAAGCTTCTGTCCCCTGTATATTGATCTTGCCAATTATTCTCTCTTTAATTCTCTGTGGCAGCATCCATAATATCACTATGCAATCAATAAAGCATGCTCACTAATGAGCCATCAACACTAGACATGAGATGTCGCATGAAGCTAAAGTTCTACCAAGCTTAGGTTCTGGACTGACCCTGACAGAAGCAATGGCAGCAAGACAAGGAGCTGCGTGCAGCAGTCACACAGGAGTAAAAGCAATGGCTTGAAGCAAGTAATGGAGACAGCAGCAGCAAGGACCATCTACAGAAAAATGTGGGAATTACACGGGAAGTACAGCCCACAACAGAATTAACAGAAAAACAGATATAACTCCAGAAAACTACTATTTATTTTCTCTTCTATCTGAATCAAAGGGATAATGAATAGCATTTTGACTTGGTCTTCTGCACAGGCCATCTCCTAGTTTCTTTGCAGTTTCTCCAGATTTCCACAAAGGAAATCCTGCAGCCTGACTTTCAACAGCACCTCAATGTTTTTCTTCCTATGAAACACACCTGAATTTATACACATCACCACCATCAAATTCAACTTCAGCCACAGTGACAAAGCACCAAAGACTTTCAAGAGATTTTCCCTGTGTGTTCTCAGCGTGAACTTTAATGAGCAGTAAAGCTTGATGATTTCAAGTTATCTCTTTGT
>JAVHNF010080319.1:0-15373 GCA_034783455.1 Micropsitta finschii | reverse complement strand
AAGCTGTGAATGCTCCATCCCTGGCAGTGTTAAAGGCCAGGTTGGACAGAGCCTTGGGTGGAATGGTGTGAGGTGTCCCTGCCCATGGCAGGGGGGTTGGAACTGGGTGATCTTAAAGTCGTTTCCAATCCTAACTATTCTGATTCTATTCCATGATTCTATGAATGAGTCTAGGGCTGGACCAGAAAGCAACTTTCCAATTCAGATCCTAGTTTGTTCTTCAATTTGCAATAAAATTCATTCCTGACCATTTGCAGCAGAGGATAAAAATCTATTAAGATATTGATAATTTTGAATCTTTTACTGCAGTATTTCAAACAAATGGGTTGAAGTCTTTTAAAAGGGCTTTTGAAAAGTGTTTTTTAAAAGGTCATTTTAAGCCGAAGTCAGAGATTTTAAACATAAGTTGCTTTTGTGAACAAAGAGGCATAGTTTTCTTCTGGTCCTTATGGCTAACCATGAGCTGCTGTCTCCACATGGATTTTCTGCATAAGTGTGCATGAAATTGTGAAGAAGGTCTGTCCCTAAAGCAGGGCACTACCTGGCTGGTGACTGTCATCATGAGACTCAGCATTCTATGAGCTTTTCATAATTTTTTCAGATTTGAAGATGACCAACAAGAGGCAGGGGGCTGGAACTAGATGATCTTGAAAATCTCTTCCAACCCAAACCTGTCTATGAATCTGTGAAACTCTTAACATTTGACATTTAAGTAATTTAAGTACTTAAGTAACGTGTAGGGAAGTGCAAAGAAATTGTGTCACTGCCCGTGTTTTGTTCCTTTAACAAATCAGCCTTGAAATATCAAAATAGGATGTTTTGACAGATCCAATGTTTTGAGAAGTTTTCTGCATGAGGAAGACATGCTAAATCTCCACTTTCCTGCAGATTTGTGCAGTTTAGACCAACACATTTGAGAGAGAACACTTTTGTCACTAAATCAACGAGCCATGCTTTCCCCTACGCCACTTTTTGTTAACTACGTGTATCTGTATCACAACCACTCTTTACCTTAAAGTCTTCAGAGGCTCTTTCATGCAGAAGCTCCACTTTGGCTTTTGTTGTCTGTATTTTACTCTTTATATCTTTTCAGAAATAGAATGACCAGACTGTACCATTATGTATTCTCTTGGGGGAGGCTTAGCACTACTGTTGCAACATTCCTTTCTTCCCCCAGTCCATGGCTAGGGAGAAAAAAACCAAACCAATGCTTAATAATCTCCTATTCCTAAAGATGAACTGCTTATTTTAGCAAGAGTTTGTTCAAAACAAATAGCAGGCACATCTTCTTTTTCTCTTTCTAGAAAAAATCTTATTGTTTGTTCACAAAACTGTTTCACTTAATCCTGAAAACGTTTAACAAAACCATTTCTCATGACCAGAACCACAGATTCAGGATCTGCCACCCTACTGTAGCCCCTTGTTCATGTCAGAAAACATAATAATGCTTCTTCATCTCAGAAAAATACTGCAGAAATTCAGCTTTGTGAGAGCTGCGAGGCATTTGGAAACCATTGGGAGAAAATGTGCCATGAAAGCAAATGTCTTCTCTGCATGATGCAAATATATGTTAAGCAATAAAATTCTAGTTCCTAAATAGGCTTGCCTTGTTTTGATATTCAAAGATATGAAAAAAGACATACATATTTCTCATTTAATCCTGCCAAGATATAAAACTTGCCTATTTTTATACAGTTGCCCAATATGGACAACAAAAATAGCTTTCTTAATAAAGAGAAAGAAGAGGAAAAGGCTAGCTGATTTCTTGTGCAAAATCATGAGGTCCATCTGAACACTGCATATTATTTTTTAGGCTGAAGTTCTACCTGTTGAGTCTCATTTCACTAGGAAAAACGCTGCCGCTTCTTGAAACTCAGCTTAAGATGAGTGAACTGTTCTGTCAGACAGTATTACTACTCCCAAAAGTAAAATTGAGGAAAAGATTAATATACTTTGCTGAGAGTAAGCTTGGTAACTATCGTTGTGCTGTGCATTTGCTTCTTGTGGCAGATGATATTTGATCATTTGAAATTATTATTTAGCTTTAGCTGAAAATCTTTTGAATCAAGTGGCTATAAATCATCTGTCCCACAAGTATTATTCCTAACTGGTGAGCATTTAGACAGCATTAGCACAGGCTAATAACTCCTCTCAAAGGGAGAAGGGGAAAGGAGTACCTCAAGAGTGTGTGTGTGTGTAAAAGCCTCTGGGGACAATGCAAGTTTTTAAAGCAAAAGCTAAACCTTTGCCATGAAAAATAAGCCACACCAGTGCCAAACTGTATTTCAGTATTTTAAACTCAAAAGCCACACTTTTTTTACAGGGGGAAAATAATTTAATCTAATCTTGAGTGAGAATATTAGAATATGAATATTGTGCAATTATACCGGTGCCTGTGTTAATACTGCCACACACCTTGTACATCCATACTTGACATGAGCCTGGTCAGAAGCTGCAGCTTCCACAGAACAGGAGTGAGAATTTGTGACAATGGTACCTGCCTGTCTAAGGTTTGGGTAATACTACTTGCATTACTTCATGAAAAAAATTTACAGGAAACAGTATTCTTTTCAATCCATGCTATTATAATTTGTAAGATTTGGATATTATTCCTATGTTGTAGTGTCCAGCATCAACCTATAAAACTGCTGCAGTAATGCTCCAGAAGGACTCACTATCTTAGTCGATACCTAAAAACTACTGAAAAATGTACATGAAGAATAGGTGTCCGAAAGTCACTCGGCACTGACACAATACTAGAAGTTCAATGATTTTATTAACATAGAAAATTACTACGTCTGATTCATCTGAAAACACTTCCTCAATGGATGATGCAATTTGAAATGACTAAATATGCTTTTTGATAGATACTTTTCAGAGGTTTCAAAAATGACAGCATACTTCAGTTCTAATTTTGAAGTGACAGAACCAATCTACCAATGTATCCATTAGGAACTGATGCGGCTACATAGAACCAAGAGTTTATCTAATCTTGTAGCTCATTGAAATCTAGGTATTATTAAAATACAGTACAGCTAGGCTTTGGTCATGTGAAAACATCACTACCATTTCCTTATTCACTTTGCTTGCTTATGCCTTTCAGCTGTGGTTAGATTCTGTTTTAGAGCTGTAGAAAAAAACCCCACATATGTACCTGAAAATAATTAAAGGAACAAATTATGGATTTGCATAATTAGAAGCTAAGGTAGAATAAGTTAACAAGGATGCTAGTGGAAATGATTTTAAACAGCTTACTGTGATCTATACCTTTCTATTTCATTTTCCTGTAGTCTGTTTAAGGCTATTACTTTCACTTCAATTCCATTGCAGTTCTGGTCCTTTTGTTACTAACCGCTCAATAGTAGCTTGACAGCAGAACTACATCTTCGTTCTCATTTAATAGCTATTTATCATTCTGTATCTGCCCATTTTCAAGAAGGAATAAAGTTAAGTGTTCCAGAAATTGGAAAAAATTGAAACTTGACCTTTATTAAGTGGGTTAATTGTCACGATCTCAGCATGTATGAAATTAATGACCAAAAAGTGGAACTTCAGAGTTGCAGAAGACTAGGTTAATGTCCAAAAAAGTCTAAACTCTGACCTTCTTGACATATGCCAAAAGAAACAGCCACCCTAATAAATTACTACCTGTGTGAAATTATAATAAACCATTCCTAGCATCCAATCACTTGAATTAATTGCTGCAAGGCAATAGGGCTTTCTTGTGGATATTCAAGTAAATCTATAAATTCCTTTGTAGTTCATAGGAGGCTGATGGTACATGCCTGTTGTGTATGGACATCCAATTTTAAGCACATTATTCTTACCTTTGGACTGTAGATCTGTATTACCATCCCACTTATTAGTGCTGAAATTAGGAGCCATGGCTGAGTTACTAACAGAACTGAAGATGGTGAACAAGTACAGAGAAACAAACTTGCCTTCACCCATACCATAAAGCAATTACTGGATGAAGGACACCCACACAGTTCCCAAATTTCAGCCTGACAGTGGAGAAACAGACAACTTCTGTAAATGTGAAACAAACTGCAGAATATTTAAATCAAACAGCATTCACAAGAAGAAAGCTTAAAAAAACCCAACCCCAAACTCCATTTGCACAGATCTGAGTCAGCAGCACAACACAAAACCTCCCTCTCACTGTGTCAAACACTGATAAATTAGCCAGGAGGACAGCCAGTATTTCTTCTATGGATAGCAAGTGCATCTAGGGAAAGGGCAGGTGGCACCAGCCTGACACAGAGCAAGAGGCAACCTGGCCAGTAACATCTGTAAGTGAAACAAGGACTAGGCTAGAATTAAGCGACTCTCAGTCTTGCCATACTGCAATGAAACTTGCTTCTTGCCCCTGTTGATTCTATTCAAAGGACAAATGACTTGTGTGCTCAGGGCTGTCAAGCTGGCCTCTATTTCAAGAACAAAGTATGTTTAATATAAATAAAAGCTAAGTGTTTAAGTTAGATTATCTAATTCTGATGGTGTCAAAATCTGTGCATAAGTAATAATGATTCAGTTAGGAAATCTGCGTTGCTCACACATGCAAGATTTTATACCCTATCCTCATGCAGATTTTAAACACCTTTCTGAAGAAGCAAAGTCAAGTCACAAAGAGCTACAGATCTGTTTCACTCCTATTCACATTAAGCTGCTGACAGACACAGGTTGTGGTGGTCTGCATTGCCTGTTTTACCATGTCTGAACCGGATTTAATTGGAAAATGATTGCCTAGTTTATCCAAATTGTAAAGGTAAGATGGAAGGCTTGGATTCAAAAGCCTCTTCCATGCTTCATCAATTTTATATAATAATTTCTACACATAAAAATATTACAAAGGTCACTAAAGCAAGACAAACTACGTTTCAGGTGAGAGTCCCGAGTACAACGCTACCTTCTCTTTTCATATTGCTCTCTGTGGCTTTGTACAGACTTTCCATGGGGGGATTCAAGAAGCCTGTCCTTACCCCCTGAGTGCTGAGAAGTTCTCTCACAATGACGAAGGAGCAAGTTAATGGGCAACAGCAACTCCAACACAGATTGAGCTGGGTCTGCCCTCAGAACTGTGCTGACAAGGCAAACAGCCACTTATATCTATCTGTTCCTCACTGACAAGTTTAACTCATTACAACAGTTTGTAATGAATGTTTTCATCTGTTCCTAGGGAAAGCGAAGCACTTACCTAATTGTGAGATTACAGTACAAATTAGAGATAGTCTTTTTGAACACACACGGAAATTATTCCTACATTTCTTATTCTTTATGATAGCAACCCCTGCATCCGAGACAAGCTAGGTAGTGTTTACTTGTTCAGCTTTTATTTTCCACTTAAGGAAAGGCACCTCCTTGCTTTTTTCCCCTATCTAGCTTAATCTTTCATGATGAAAACAGGCACCAGCTGCAGCTGGTATGGCTTCCTAGCAGGAGACACAAAGGCAAAAGTCAAATGCTTTTTGGTTTCCAACTCCTCCAGTACAGACTGTACAACACTTTCTGGGCAATGCAAACACTGACGACCAACTTGACTGCTTATGTAAACTGCGAGGTTCAGTTCATGCTGCTACCAATGTGGATAAAAAAAGATATTATTTAATTTACAAGTGAAGTTTGATGTCTACGTACATTGAAAATGTAACTGTTTGAGACTAACAATAGGCAAAAATCATGTTAGAAATACATGAGCACCATATAACACCCAATGTATGCTGCCACACAATCCAGTTTATTCAAACATATTTCAAAGCCTGTTAACTGGTAACCCTGGTTAACGGGTACAAGTACTAGAGCAATCCATATTCAGCAAAAGGCTATCAAAAAATGTTAAAAAAGGTGGTGTTCTGGTTTCTGCTTGGTACTGCAGGGTGCGTGCCTTGGCATTTGGCGAAATTTCACCAAATAAAGTATAAAATTTCACCAAGTATAGGTTTAATTTATGTTACTGAAGCTCAGGTTCATGTCATGTACACTAACTCTATAGCAGTCTTTCATTCAGATTTGAAATACACTGGATACACCACTGAACCTAAGGAGACACAAACCCCCAAGGAACCCAGGACCATTTGTGGCTTTTTTGTTAAGTATGAATTTTTTTTTTTTTTGTATTTTAACTGAAAAATCCTCCTCATAGTTTCCAAACTTGTGGCATTTGTTAGGAAGTAGATGTAGAACCCGAGAAAGGCTAAGGAAGCTCTTCTAACCATGAGTCACCAATTTCCGTGCTGTAGTTCATATAGCAAGCAAGTGCACTCAGAAGGAAGCATGTTAGAAACTATTAAATATAGATGGTAATTATGTGAAAGCCATGGGTCATATCTGACTTCAAGGATCAGTGAAAAAGCTTCTAGAGAAAAAGGAATGGATGCTGCTTCACCAGACAAATTTGAAAGAGCAATGTTTTTTTCTGACCACTCCCATCTGGCATACAGCGTGAGAAATAGCAAGGACTGGCTTTCAGTCCATACCATCAGAAAAAAAAAGTAGATCTTGGGAGCACCTTTATTGTGTCAGACTGAAACACTTCTAATTATGTTTCATAATTAATTCACATGATCTTAAGATCCTTTCCAACCCTAATTGTTCTATGAGTCTATGATTCTAAATCCCCAGTGGCAGAAAATAAAGGNNNTGATAGAAGTGGCAGCAGCAGATAGTACATACTGTTTCTAAACATGTGAACAACAGCTTGCCAAACGTAAGTCTTCTAGTGTACCTTTGAAACATGGAAGTTCCATGACTTCATCATGATCAGTCCTCTCTAAAGGCAAATTAGGCTCAAGAATGCAGCTACTGTTGAGCTGCATAGATTTTCTGTTTATACAGCCTTCTCATGACGTCCAAATGAAGGAATACTTATTTTAACCGAGATGCTAAAACACAACTTATTTTAGCCAAGATCCTAAACCATCTTACCTCCAGAGCCAAAAGGCTCTCAGCTCTTCTTTGCTACAGCACTTGAGCTAAGATTGCATTTACATACTTTAAAAGCATTTTTCAGAGTGGAGGTTGTTGCTCCATTTTGTATATTTGACTTTATCAACAGGGCTGCATGGACATCATCTTGCAGGACAGAGCTAAAGGAGTTATGGGTTGTTAGGGAAATGACTCATCAGTAGGTAGGTTCATGTAAAATTCAAAAGGGTTTTTTTTCCCCACTCCTATTTTGTTTCTGGAGAACAGTCCGAGAAATCCAAGTGATGTCTTCCTTACAAGAATACTTCAGATAGCTAGCTAAACAGAAGCAAGATTTGGCATTTAGCCTGGGATTAGTGTGAACAGCCTCTTAACCAAACATTATGAAGAAAGTTAACTTTAAAATGCTTTGAAAGGTCTGTTTTCATGACAGATGGTAATAAGGGCTCATCAGTGCCAATTTTTTTTTGTTTCCACCTCAGTTTTCAAAAGCTTAAGTTTTAGGTTAGTGCTTCTGAGAAACCATTACATGCATGGAGGAAAAACGAAAATTGCAAAATTAGATTACTCACTATTATTATTGTGTGCAACATATTTTTCTAAATAACAGTAACAGATGAAGAGTAAGAATTTGACCATGTGCTTAACAGACCACTTTCCTTTTCTGTTTACTAGAATCACTCTTTTTTCTTTCCCCCCAGCTATTTCACCTTGAATCTTTATCTGTACCTGGACAGTTCCTCCTCTCCCCACAGACCCCAAAAGATATAGCGGTAGCCGGCAGGAGTTTTGTTTGTGGAATACACTCACTACAGTAGACATGGTAGAACTATATTTTATTCAAGAAAACCCACACATTCTGTCCTGTGGTGACCACAGGCTTTGCTAAGCCATAGATATCAGCAAATACTGGAACAAAATACAGTGTATCGAGTTGAATCAAAGCATTTAAATTCTGAATTACAGTTATAGTTTTCAGGGAAGGCTAGTTTCAGAATTGCATCATAGTATCTAGTACAATGTTGTGCAATGTAAGTGGCAGAAACAGAAATGGAATATTGGTCCTAATAAAAACCTTAATGTAATGACTTTTGTATGACATTTAAACTGTCAAGACAATAATTCATAACATTCTACCAAAGGCAGCATATAGTTACAAAAATACCGGTCCAGCATCTTGTTAGTGGTGAAGCAATATCCAAGGTGCAATGGCAATGTGCCATTCTTCTTAGTGAAATATTCTTTAAAAAACTAATTTTTCTTCCTATTTTCCCCGCACTGATACTAGCTGAACACCAAAACTGCTATGACAACCCAAAAGTCACTACTTGTCATGTGTATTGCACCAAAGACTTATGCAAAAACACATTTCCGAGTTGCAGTATAAAAGAAGCAAAATCTAATAAAACCATGAATATGCCAAGAGACATTTTACTGCAAGTGATCTTGGATGAGCAGGTTGCAACATCAACCTTCAACAATTTCAGCAGCTTTAAACAATTGTCCAAGCTTGTCCATTTATGCATTATCTTGAACTTAAGGACACAAAGGTAAAAGACAAAGTCCTTAATACTGAGAAGAGAATTAAATCACTTATAGTCCTCTCCATTCACCCACAAAATAAAAATATTCTGCCTTCCTCTCTCCCAGTACCCAGGTAATTTCAAAGTTAAGCCTTGGAATTACCCTTGTTCTGGTATTTCACTGTGCTATGATTGTATTGTTTCCATCTAGAAATCAAAACATAGTATGAGGGTGACCAAAACTCCTTGAGACAGTAGACCTGCTTAACTTGTGAAGATATTCCAAGAAATGTGCATCAGATGGAGATGCAATATAAATGGCAAAGCATACTGCAGACTTGGCTGTGGTCTGGACTTGGGCCAAAAATGTATTAGCCTGCCTGCCATTTCCTTCAAGAAAAGAGCATCAATTAGTATCTTAACCAAAAGATAAGTTGAGTAAGATCAGGTAACCATGTCACGTTCATTGTTACATCCAACAACAGAGAAAGGAAGGAGTAGCAGATAGGAATATTAATTGTATTTTCCTTTTAGTAATGGTTTAGTCAAAAGTGTAGCTTTGAAAATCTCTAGCTAGCTGTGAAAACCTGAAGCAGCTGGGAAGCGACCTCACTTTGAACAGTACAGTTTAAAGATGTGGCTTGGCCTATCTGCTTTCAAACTCTCCAGTAGCAACTGCCAACCTTGTAAATAAAAAGTACCACCTGGAAATAAAAAGAAGTCAGCCTTTAAAAGTTGGTGAATGTTGTATTGTAGCAGCCTAACTCTGACTGAAGAAAGATGAGATATTCTTATACAGTAAACAAGAAACAAAGTAAACCGAAATCTTCAGAGATCACTTTAAGTGTATACAATTTGGATTCTCATCAACATTTAAAACTACCAATCATAAGGTTGCCACCTTACCTTTCTCTGGACTGGTACACCTGATTTTAGACAGGTTTTCCTCCAGTCTCCCAAGTTTCTGATCCTCTTATCCAGCTTTCTGCTGTACTGCTTTCCCACCTTCATGCTGAATACCGAGTCAGTCCTGCCTTCTGCTTTTCTTGGCAGGAGGCAGAGCAAGCTTTTAATTTCGGTAGTCAGAGTGACAGAACAACAAAAGCACAGCAGATAGAAGAGCTTAATTCTTCCCCAGGAAGAAAATACATTTGGTTCAACAAAAGGCTGCAAAATCTTCCGAAGGCACCTCTTTCCCCAGTTTTTGCCTGAAAGCAAGATGGCAATCTTAATTAAAAAGGGATGCTAAATCTTTTAAATAACTTAAAAATTCATTTTTATATAAAGCAGCAAAACCATTTTTTCTCTGCAGAAAGAGAAATGTTAACAAAGAAACACACCAACATAAACGCACTGTTCATAAACTTCAGCTAATTTAATTTTACAAGAAAGTAAAATGTTAGGACTATTCTTTAACCTCATCAGTACTTTCTGAAGAAGATTCTTTGGCATCTTCAGTCTCTCTGTTGCTTTTCTCTTTATTTAGATTTTTGCTTTCTGATTTGGTCCCATTAAATAAAGAGTTTTCACCATTTACAAACCCATTCTCTGTGACTTCAGCATTAATAGCTTCATCAATTTTTAAGTCCTCTTGCTCTTCCACATCTTCTAGGTTTCTCAACACAATAGGGAGTCTAGAGTCTGCCACAGTGTTCTCCAACAAGGCAATATTGCTCTCTTCATATTTAGGAAGCGGAGCTCCTTCTGCCATTTGTTTGGTAAAATACTCTCGGCTAGCAGCTGCACTTTTCACCGCTTTCTCCAAGATCTCTTTTTCACCTAAGCGCAATTTGATGGCCATTATCGCATGTGTAGTAAGGTCATGGGTCTCCAAGAAAGACCTATCATCCTGTTAGAAAAGAAAAAGCAAGACTGTTAATAAGAAGCAACACAATAAAAAAAAAAACCCTCAACTTTTCTCTGAGTTAACAGTAAGTAACACTAAGTTCTTCAGGCTGAGCCAATGGATAGAAGTATGAATGAGGGGGTCTGTGTGCAGTCCCAGTGACATTTGTCAAGAATTTTTAAAGTAGCCCCAAATTTCTCCACACAGATCAGC
Organism: Micropsitta finschii; assembly: GCA_034783455.1. Classification (NCBI taxonomy): domain Eukaryota; kingdom Metazoa; phylum Chordata; class Aves; order Psittaciformes; family Psittacidae; genus Micropsitta; species Micropsitta finschii. The sequence continues at coordinate 4,867 of JAVHNF010080319.1, read as the reverse complement.
ATGCATAACAAGCAAAGTCGGGATACTTCACAAATATATGAAACATCTAGGTTTACTTATATGCTTGCAATAGTAGCACATTTCTTTGCAGTCTGGAGAACTGCAGCCTAACTAGTAGACAACAAGTTGAAACTGATTCCGTATTTTACTTGCAGAGAAAAAGCAGGCAGCCTATATTTGGAGAATCAAAAAAAAAAAAAAAAACAAACCAAATAAACCCCAAAACATTAACAAAATTACATTAACAAAATTTTCCTTTTTGCAATCTGATTTGATTTTCCTTAGATAATGCAAATCTGCTTCTACAGTTTAAAAAGGACAGAATGAATTACGTGCTAACATTCAGACTGAAGTTCGTAAAGACAAGATGGGCGACAAAATATCTTTTCCTACAATCATAACACGGAACATTTCAGACATTTAAGTTACATGTAATGATCATGATAATTTTACCTCCACGGTTGTTTTATAGGTTTTCAAGAGAAGGGATGCTCTGGCTTCTAGGAATGTCCAAAGTTTAACTTCATTGTCCCAGCTAATGGGAAACTCAGAGTTCCCCAGAGTGAAGATTTTGTCAATGGCATGCTCGCCTATCAAGTGTTCCTTCAGCTCTTCTGCAATAAGCATAAAACCAATCTGTTAAAAAATAATCTCATCATTCGTCAGTTGACAAACTGCAGAAAGCTTTATTTTTAATAGTATAGCTTTGAGCAGCTAACAGAAAAAAACACCTCTCCTCAAGTAAGAATTATCAGAGATGCTGGTTATTTCTAGGTTTCTCTTTGAAGAGACAACTGGAAGTCTTGAAGTTAGCAGAAAATGGACCGACCTTCTGCTCCATATGGAAATAAAGATACTTTATGTATCATAGCCTCTCAAACACAGCATAACTCTCTAACAGCAAGATAATGTTGTATAATGCTTGATAAGCCAAAGAGAGCAATTCCTGAAAGAGTTCAGTGAACTGTGATAATAAAAGGAACAGGACAGAGTGTGCAAATAGCAATGGAATTTTTTTTCCCCTATTGTTTTGGTAATCTTTTTCAGCAGCAGAAACTCCCTACAGTTGGTCAGAAAAGACATCCATCAAATAAACCTCACACAGAGCAGAAAATGCTTAGCAGCAACTTGACATTACACAAATTCCATTAATCTTTTAATTACCGAATTTCACTCCTGCAAAGCAGCTATCACGAACTTCACAGACCACTTGCATGTAGTTTCTCAACAAATAGTTTTCTTCTACAGTATTTAAGACATATAATTGTGCTCAGCTTATTCACATCAGAGAAATGCAATTAAACTGTCCACTAACTACATTTTGTCCTCCAAGCCAAAATTCACCCCTCACCAGCAACCTAAAACTTTCTTTACTTAAATTTACTGCCCTGAAGTGGTCAGGCAGTTGGACTAGATGATTGTTGTAGGTCCTTTGCAACTGAACTATCCTATTCCAGTTTCTTACTATGTTCTAAAAGATGGATGACAGGATACAGTGAAGACATAACACTAAATAAGTTAGGTTGTTTCTGTTAAAGACAGCAAATAGAGCACAGGTGAAATCTAACAAATTCAGTATTCCTACTGGTATTAAGATCCACATCATGTACACAGCACCTCTAACTGCAAGAAAATTCACTGTGATGAAACACTGTCACATCTATAACCTCCAAAACTGCATCTAACCAGCAAGCAGCTATTATAAACATTTAACCAGAAGTTTCACATGCATAAATTAGGTGAATATTTATTAATTGTACACATAAAACACACTTTTAGCAAAAATTTAAGATCTAATTTGGAAAAAGTCACTGAACAATCAAAATAATTACCCTAACTCTCCAATCCCATCATTTGTTATATAGCGATGTTACACAGAATGACAAGCTAAAGATGGAAAGCCTTTCAGAATATCCCCATCATGCTGAGCTACTCTTACTTGGCTCAGACTCACTGAAATCAGTATATTTAAAAATAAACACCCACCCTCTCCTGCAAAGTTCTTTTTCTTCCGCTCAAAATAAATATAAAACACGGTATTTGAGATCTGTGATCTGTCTTGCTTGAATGCAGACATGGGAAGCATGAAACAATTCAAAGAGGACAACCTGTTACCCACCCCTTAATGTTTCAAGCGCACAAGCAGAGAAGGACCTGACTCTGAAGCCACAGGTTTTCTTGGTTTGGCTAAGAGAAGGATCCCTATCAGAATCCACTGGAACCTATTTACTGAAATACTATGACGAAGAATATGTCTTTAAAAACTGAGTACCAATCAAACAAATATGAGAGAAATAAAAATGCCATTAATTTTACTAATAGTTCTCAAAAGCAGATTAGCATACTGTTTTTGCTAATTCTTAAAACATCGGACCAAAAAACCCAAGCCACAATATACAATACTACCTGCACAAATCACATGTCGCAGCTAAATGCAATTTAAGAACAGGAGAAGAATGAACTGAAAAGTTATAAAAAATGCTACTGGAATTAAGAAATTGTATATACAGCCTTTTCCATGTGCCCCTCTTGAATAGAAATGAAATGAAATGAATTTTTCCCTTGTGCATTTAAATGAGAAAACAAATCAATAAAGCACCCCAAGCAATTTATGTGGTACTACATTATACTCCATCAGTGGAGAGGCTCCAATGTCAATTGTCTAAGAAAAGGTTAAGTAATTGTAAAGTTACAGTGGGTTAGTTGGTTCAACAGCCATCTGATTTGAAAAATCTGTGCCCATGGCGCAGTACGATTTGTAGCCTGTCAGTCTGATGTAGTTCCACGGCTGACCTAAATTTTCATGACACACCTGCAAAAATTCATCTCGAAATTATACATACAGTTTCATTAGAAAATAACAAAGGTATCTTGGTGTTAAGCCATTAAATGGGGGAGACAGATCATTTGTACATGTCTCACCACTATAAATCTTACTGGATAATAATTTACAATAGCGGTAACCAAGGGACCAAAAATATGAACATTACCAAGTGGAAAAGGGATTCTAGAGACAGTGATAAATAAGCAGACGCCACAAAGGGAGGCTGCAAAGGATTAAATGAAATATATATATGCTTGTGAAAAAAATAGGGGGAATGACTCAGAGAGCAGAGGGCTTCTGTCTAGTTGGTCATATGTAATATCTGGAAAATGGCAAAACAAGAAACAAGTTACTGGAAAATAAATGCATTGTTCTAACTAAATTACCTAATTACTGTCCTTCCTGTTACATAACCATGTTCTGCCAGATGACTGGTTTCTGCCACATGAAGAAGAGCAGAGTGCTTACCACCTGGCAGAAGATGCACAGTAGATGTACGGCTCATGAAGTAGAAAGTACGGCTCATGAAGGGTAACTTGAGATAATGATATGGGAAGAATATTCAAAGCAGTTAGTATTTCTCCAGCTTAGATCCTGTCAACAGTAGCTTCAAAATTATACTGTTCCTGAGGCCCTTGCTGAATACAGTTGGCATCTTCTGTTATAGAAGCATTTCACTGCTGCTAAAGAGACTAGAGATTCCAGTCAGAGAAGCAGGCAAAATTATGTAAAATAAAAATATAGTTACCACCCAGGGCTTAAGACAAGCTTTCAGAAGACTCTGACGTCTATGGAAATTGGGTTTAAAACCAAATATGTAACTGCCCGTACGGAAACTGATAAGCCACCTTGGAGGAAATTCAGGTACTGCTATGAACCCCTGAGTGCCCAAGTTGACTTAAAGCACCAGGCTGTGTCTGAGCTACCTGATGCAGTAACAGCTTAATGATAATAAACTGAAGACTAGAGACTATGCCATAACTTCGATGCTCATTCGCACCATTACTGCCACAACGATCTTAGTCTGATATAGCACCTCTATATGTCTGCTACTCTAACAATGCTCTGGTCCTCAAATAACCCTTCTCCCTACACTAAGTAAAAAAACAGATCTCCACGGGAGAGAGAGACAAAACATGACACTTCAGAGCACAGATGAGTATCCAGTCCTCCATCTCACTGACAGGATATTTTGCAGGTTGCACAAAGCTCCACAGACTCTCCTGAAGAATGAATGTGCTGTATCTATGTGCGTGGCCATGGTGCTGATAATTACAAAACCACATTTGCTAGTAGAGCACTGAATATGCAGCAGAGATTCACAAATCCAAACTGTCTCCTACAAGAGCTGCATAAGCTGTTTTCAGGTTTCATTTACCTCTTGCTGCTAGGTCAGAGAATGCTGTTGCTACCCACTTACTCCTTCCATTCATGAGGGGATGTCTGTAATACTGCCCTACACAAAAAGATCAGCATATCCACATGGGGGTGTCTTGTGTTGTTTTGGGTTTTTTTAAGAAGGACAGACCTAGGAATTACCTTAAGAAAAGTAACCATAACCCATAAACAAATTCACATTTTAAGAACAACAGCACTACAAGAATGAAATGTCTAAACATTAGGGACTTCTGGAATTAGTTAAATGTCCATTTCCACCTCATGAGCAAGCACTATGACACAGTATTAGTCATATGAGCACATATGATTCCTGTACAAAAGTTAATGCTCCTTTCAGGATAAGGGATGGACAATGAACAAGTCACAAGGCTACGAGACCAGAAACAAAAGCACTAACCTGTAGCCCTGAAATTCTGGGTTCTCTTCCCAGTAATGAAAAATTTCCTGTATGAATGGTAAGAGGACTGCCCACGAGATAGCTGCACAGCAATCAGGGGACTGGAGCACCTCCCGTATGAAGATAGGCTGAGAAAGTTGGGACTGTTCAGCCTGGAGAACAGAAGGCTGAGTGGAGACCTCATAGCAGCCTTCCAGTATCTGAAGGGGGCCTACAAGGATGCTGGGGATGGACTATTCATTAGGGAC
>JAVHNF010080303.1:0-11399 GCA_034783455.1 Micropsitta finschii | reverse complement strand
GTCTATTCCGCATAATACAGATATTTGTAGAGGTATGTAGAATAGGTACTGAGTTCCAAAGCACTGACTCATGGGGCCACAATGAAGCATTAGGATACAGCCATTTCCTACCTTTGTTTGAAATCAACTGAGTAGCCTTGGCGGATGCAGGCCCTGGGTTGCAGGACTTGGTGGAAGGAAATGCTTCTCCTCTTTATGGACTATGGAGTGCTGTTTAGCAATCACGTTGTACACTGCATGCGGCAGGCTTGTGTAAAAGGCTTTGCTGTTCTGCTGTAGCCACCTCAGCTACTTCCAAGGTTATTAATGTGCACTTCAGAAAAAGTACTTGCCAGGTAGTTAGAAGAGTGTGGTGCATTGTAAGAGCACTGTCTACTTGCACCATGTCTTTCTGAGCCTCTTTTACAGGTGTAAATATCGCCAACACTTCTTTCAGTGAAAGAAATATTGTTATGGCAAGATGAAATTAAGTACAGAGAAAAAGTATTTGTCCTGCTTGAAGTGATGTTACAGATTCTGTGGCTGAATTGAAAATAGGTAGTATTGGTCTCCTATTTTCCTGCTCTGATCACACAACTCCATTTAAATTTGGGTGTCATAATCTCAGGAAATACATCATATTTGCATTTAGTGAGAGTGAATGTCTTAAAAAGAACAACTCCCAGGGTAAGTAAAGCAATGAAGCAGTAAAAGAAGTAGTAGGAGGACTAAAAGAAAAACAGTGACAATTGAAAACTTATGTGGTTATTGTGTATTTGTTTTTAGCCTTAAAATTCACTGAGAGTCTTTACAGTATTTTTTTCCCTGTGTTCTCCTGTAAATGCCTCTTACAACCTTTCATTTATCAACACTAGATAGAATTTTTTTTTAATTACTTTTTTTTTTTTAAACTTCCTTTAATCTGTATGGTTTTTCTGTGGTGACTCCGTGTACATCTCAGAGGCAAATTGTTTATTTGTTCCTTATCTTTCTCTTCCTAAATAGTGCCTTATTGGCATCTGCAATCAGTGTTAGTGAACACATTAGTAAAACAAATAAAACAACAAAGGAAAAAAAGTATAATCCTGGAAACTCTCCAAAGAAGGGTTAGGAAATGATGTACGGACAAATGCTCCTGCTTGGAACAAAATTGAAAATGGTCCCTGGTTCATGTGTTTGTCTGTGTGTGTGTTTTTAGTTTTTGTTAAGCCAAAATTAAACACAGTAGAGTTCACTGTTTGCTAATCACCATGTGTTTACTTTCCCTTCCAAAACTGAAGTTGCCAACCAATACATTTCCTACCTGGTGCTATGAATCTGTCCAAATAAACATGGGAAGTAGTAAAACAATGACACTATATGAAAATACATCCTCATTCATTAAACAGAGTCCAAAAATTTTTGTGGAATTTAGCAGTAACAGAGAAATGTGCATCTTACGGTCTCTCCACCATATGAAAAAAAATGCGCTCTAATTTAGTTCTTCCATGAATTCATTGTTTAAATTCAGGTCTTTTTTTGGGATAGGGTTTTAGAGGAGGTTTGGTTTATGTTATTAGAGGAAGGTTAAAGTTGCTTTCTGTAATGCTGGCTTTTAGAATTCAGCTCAGATACGAGGGTTTGGGGGTTTTGGTTTGTTGACTATAGACTGCGTTATTCATCCCTTTTTCAAGGCTGTGCCTCTGTCACGTATGTCAGATATCTGTGTGTCTGGAGGGATAGCTATCACTCTGAGGGGTATTTTGTTTGTTTTAAGCAGGATATCTGAAAGGGAAAACGATGCTGAAAGCTAACAAAAGAAATAAAACACTCAAAAAGGAGCAGCGTGCCCACAGGCTATTTCTGACTGATAGGAATTCAAGTGTCTGCTTTTTTCCAAGTGAGTGGCCAAAGGAAGCTTTCCTGTTTGACATTCTCCCCTGCCTCTCCACCTGTGCCACACAAAGACTTTTAGTCTCCATGCTCTGAATAAAAGGTATTTCTAGGTCGGGCACACCTCACACTGAAAAGGAACAGGTTTGTCAGGGAGGGCGGAATGAACATTCCGAGCTCCTCTACATTTACTCCCAGGCATGATAAAGTTTATGGAAAAGGGTTTCCTTACTACAGTCAGGTGTGAAAGCTAATGATAACTATTCTCTTTTTAAAGTAAATTGCTGCTCCTCACCTGGAAGTAATTTCAGAAGTGATTGAATATTCATGAGGGGCTTTTTGATAATGGGATAAAGGCTTTTCTAATCTGGGTTGTTTTCTTGTGCTTATTATTCAGGAGAAAAAGGAAGTTATCTTGTAGGGTATTGAAGGGTCCGGCTTATTTTCTGTAGAAGGGAAATCATCCTGTGTGAGTTGACAAAGGAAGAGAAAACTTGAATAGCTAGAAGGCAACTCAATATACACGATTCTGGAGCTCATGTTTAACAGCTGCATAAGACTGTCAGTATAAGCCACATTTAGACCTTTTTAAAAAGGATGTAACTAGAAGGGAATGGAGAATTTTATGTAGAAATAAATAATTATTCTCTTATTCCAGGTGGGTGTTCAGATAACAGGCAAGCTGCAAAGAAAGCTGTGAACCTCTGCCCTTTTTCCTTCCTACTCTGTCTCCATGGTGCGTATTCTGTCTTCACCTCCACCACAACCGGGTGCTGCACATTGTGCAGGGTTGTACTTTTTGCATCCGGAGTTTTTTTGTCAGGTTTAAAATGGACATAAAACCAGTGCCTACAGGAGGGAGGATTAATTCATTTCCTTAAGAAATCACACACATAATAGCTGTTAAAGAAAGTGATGTGCTTTCCTGGTGTTCAGCAAGGAAAGGAGATGAGAGTCCTGACTTTTGTCCTAAAGGCTGAGTGTAACTCTTGCAAGGCAGTAAAAGGTTGGCTTAATTTGTGCCTGGTCCATAGAATCATAGAACAGTCAGGGTTGGAAAGGACCTTAAGATCATCCAGTTCCAACCGCCCTGCTATGGGCAGGGACACCTCACACTAAAAGGTATGGGGGTTAGGGGAGTGAAATGGAAGAGGGGAAATGTTGGTTTAACTTCCTTGTTTGTTTTGGAGTCTCTGTTTCTTGCGACTGATACCTTAGGACTCAAGCCTGTCTTTTGCTGCCTTTCAGGCTAAGTAAGAACAGTAAAGCAGTTCTGAGAATTCACCAAGTGGTGAAGCATGACTTTAAAGGATCCTTTTATTCCAGTCTCGCTCAAGGGAGGCTTTTTCTTTCAAGCATGTTATATAGATAGCTCTAGTTACATGATTTCGGTCAGTAGAGACACATTGATTATAAGTTTCTTAATTGTTTGGGTTTTGTTTGATCAACTGCGTGAAAGACAACAGTTGGAGATAGAGTTTGCCTGAAAAACAGGGAGGATGATTGCATTTTGAAAAGGGAACCATGGATTTTGTGAAACATCTGTACTATACAAAATGGCTTTTGTGGAAATATAGAAATTATACCCTGTTGGGGTAAGAAGCTTTAATTACGTAGTGTTTGAGCCATGCTTTTTTCAACAAAGGGGACTAGGTGTGGTTTGTGTCTGTTTAAAAGGTTCAGACCCATTTCAGGGTCTCACTTAATCCTGTGCTGGCATGCATAACAATCCTGTTCCCGAAATACTTCCCTCTGACCAGTCCTCCCCTTTCCCTCTTCTCTCCCCTGACTGTGCTGAATGCTAGGGGCAGTTACAGCTGAAAACTACCAGCCGTTGCAGGCAATGTGCTATTCCTGACTTCTACATTTCAAGCAGACACAGGGGAGTTAATTGCTGCTCTTGTATCTTGTCAAGATGACCAAAGGAATGGAGCAGCTGCCATATCAAGGAGACTGAAAAGGTTGAGTTTGAAGCAGAGCCGTTTGTGCTAGGGTATGGCTGAGGCTTATAAAGTTGGTGAAGGCAAGAGATGAGCTGTTACCCATTAAATCTTGCCACAGAAAAGTTAGGAAATGTATTTAAATGGATTTGAAGCAGATAAAGCAGTTTTTTATATAGTGCATAATGGACTTCTGGAGGTCGTGGAGGCAAACACAATGCGAGAAAGTGCAAAAAAGGGTGGGCGAACTGTGGCAAATGCCTGGTTCATAAGCAGATAAGGGTTACATGGGGATGTGCCTTTTAACATATGTAAGTCAGTTCTTGTAGGTGCCACGGGGAGCACAAGAGTAATGGCCTGTAGGTAGGGTATTATGTGTCCTGCTGCCACTGGGCAAGGTGAACAGGGCTTGGCCCAGTGAGGCATCTTTATGCTCTTAACACAAATGAAGAATTTAATTTATCAATGAACAATAACTCTTCTTTTTATGTATTTTTTGTTTTTCTCCTGGGATTAAAGTCTAAGCTGCGTTTTGTCTTAATGTGCAGGCTCAGTTTAGTTCCCAGCATGCTTACCTTAGCTGTCATTATATCTCTGAGCTGAAGCTGTGAGCTGCTAGTGTGTGGTTTAAAATCCCAGGCCAAAGGCTGACATCAGTTTCAGTGTGCAGAATGGACTGAATGGTGAATTGCAGCTGTGAGCAGGGGCTACCTGCCAGTCCTGTATCTGATGCTATCCTAATATAATCGAAGCCAGGCTGCACGGCTTCTTTGTCTCCTGCCTTTTTGCTGGGCAGCAAAGGAAACCTTTGCCATCTCTCAGCTGAGAGCAGCGCTGCTTCCTGCTCCCCTGCAGTCAAGGATTGGATGAGGAGGAGATACAGGTCCCAGATTCAGCTGGAAGGGGAAAGCTGCCTTTGCCACCTCCCAGCTGAGATTTTCTTTGGTTTTCATGGTAAAGCTCAGATCTGCTCTCCCCTTGGCTTTAGTCAAATCACAGGGAATAAAGAGTGATGGCAGAGGAGATCTTGGCCAAACACCTGCCTCACCTAATGATGATAAACACCAGTGACTGGAAGTCTCTGCTGAGACCAGTGTCTGCTTGTGTGAATGCTTTACTGATGTGCTAAATTTGACTGCAGTTACTGGTTTGGGTGAAGAAGTTATTGCTGCCAAGAGCTGCTGTCTCTCGACAGACCTGACCTTGGCATGTGTCCTAATCTGCAGACAACACTGGCAAAATCAGTAGACCACCGGATCAAACATACAATGCCTATCGAGTTATTTGAAAGCTTTCAGGTCTCAGACTGGAAATGTGCATAGTTTATGAGGTTGAAGCAGTCTTAACCTTTTTGTTTCTTGCTTGGAAGATTGGATACCCAGTATGAAAGAACTTCTGTAGAACTTAGATGGCCACAGAGTGTTTTGCAGTGCCAAAAAGAGCCACTCTGCTCCAGATCTAGCCCGAAGAAGAAAATCAGTGTTGTTGTTTGTGTACGTGATCCTTAAAAGTCCTTCATCCTAACACGCAGGACCATGTTTGAACATATTTAGTTTTAATATATGGAGGTGTTTGCGAATATTGAGGTGTTGGTGAGGAAGTGTTTGCAAAGTCTAGTCGACTGTTTTTATCATCTCCTGTCATTGCGATTTGTCGACCTGAATAACACCTTTCATATCATGTGAAAATAATCACCATGCAGATTATACCAAGTAGATTACTTCAGGGGAAAAGCATTATTCGTTCAGGAACCAAAGCATGAGGAGCTAATATCAATATAATAAAATATATTCAGTTCAAATTGGTTAGGAGTGGAAATGCTTACTATGGGGTCATATTGTGAAAGTGTGGAAATCAATGCAGCTAGGTGTAAAGTTAGGCCTTGATTAAGTAAAATCAGGAAAAAACATTGATATGGCTAGAGAATGCAAACTTTGGTATTTAGCCAGGATAGTAAATTATGGAAGTGTATGAATTTGTGCTTACAATGTAACTCATGTTAGGAGGAAATGGTTTGGCTTTTGGCTTATTTGGTTGTTGTTCTCTTGGTTGGTTGGTTTTGGGTCTTTTTTTTGTGAGTAGCTTGTGCCAGTGATCCCTGGTTTTTGTGGCCTTTTTCTAAATCATCTTGTTCTTGACCTTTCCAGCAGGAGAACCGTGTAAACCAGTCCTAGATATTTCTTTTCAGTTCTGCTTATTTATTTCACCAGGCTTGCAGGCATGCTTTTCCAGGTATTTGGGTGCTCCATCCCTTGGAATGCACCAGTCTGTGTTTTCTGGAAATACAGGTGTGGTGCCAACCCTGTTACACCAAGAGCCACCTGCTTTAGAGACAAATGCAGCCAGTGCTGGTACATTTGTCTAAGAGGCAGGTGAATATAGAACTTAGAGAAACTCAGAGATTGAGTTGCTGGTGGTTGCAGAAAGGCCTTCAGGGTGTCAGTACTGTGGAAATGCTTTGCTACTTATTTTCCACAGTGAAAGTGCTCTTTGCTGCTGCTGTTTGTATTTTGGGCAAGGCTTGTTTGTCGGTTGTACTGCGTGCATGTGTGCCTTCAGTGGTGACAAATAAGAGTTGGCCAAAGACAAGGATCTGTCCCTGGGCAACATTGTTATACTCACAGTGAAATTTTACACACAGAAGCAATTGTTTTATTGCCCTAAAGACATCTCTGTCTGTTTGGATGAATTTCTTGTAACTGAGACGTAATCTTCCAGTTCAGGATGGTCTTGAGAGCTGTGTTCCGTTTATAATGCTTTGCTTAAGATCTAAGGTGAAGTTAAAATAAGTAGGGCCACAGGCAGTGCCTGAGACATAGCACCATGGAGTTTGCATTGGAGTATTAATCCTTTTAGCTGGTTCTTCCAGGTTTGGTTTCACATTTTAACCACAGGTGCTTCAGAGGTACTCAGCTGTCAGATATTGATATGCACAGTCCGATGTAAGTGTTTGTGTTGCTCCTGTATGACAGGGACTCCTGTTCTTTGCCAGCCAGCCATCTGGCTGAAATGCTTTTGAAATCCCCTTGGGAGCTTTTGAAGTAATATGAAACTTGAGTGTTCTCTCTCTAGTACCCAGGTTGGAAATTACTGGGCTGCTGGAAATCGGGATTCCAGCAAATGGAAGATTTCCTTTTCCCTGTTTTTATTGCCGGAGGACACAGCTGTCCACTTTTCACCAAGGACTGCCTTAGCAAAGCAACCTAAATTTTCAGGGGCATTTGTAGTTAAAATTGACAAGCTCAGCTTTTGGGTTGGAAACCATCTAGAAAGCCTCGATAGATCAGTTTTGGCAGGGCTGTGTTCACGTTTAGAAGTGTAAGTAGCCCCTATTCACCTGGGAGTCCCGGGAGTTCTGGAGTTACAGTTTTGAAGGTACGCTTGATGTAAGCACACACCATGTATTTCAGGAGTGAAAGAAAGCATAGCATACTATATAAACCATACATATATATATATATGGTTTATAATATATATTTGGTTATATTTTATCTGGTTATATATTATAATTATATTATGTTATATATAACATATATCTTTATATATGTTATATATATGTTATATATGGTCTATAATACATATATTTGGTTACATAGTGGTATTTAATATATATATTATGGTTTATAATATATATATGGTTTATAATAAACTATATATAATAATATATAATATGGTTTATAATATATATATGGTTTATATATATATGGTTTATAATAAACCTTTTTGCCTGTAGCTTCATCATTTCAAGTGCTATGTTAATACGGATGCAAAGGAAGGGAAGGAGGTTCAGTCAGTTTTCAAGTGCCTTAAAACCCCAAGATTTCCTGCTTGAGTCCAGTTTTGGGTCATCTATTGCCTTTTGCCTGTTTTGAAGCAATTGTATTGAGCAGCTTAGGAACTGGAGGTTTGCTGATAACTGTAGCGTTCCCTTGGCATGGGAGTTCAGTCTGATAAATGTTTTATTCCTCTTTTTCTTCCGTTTCCATCCCTTCAAAAGGGATGGAATATAGATGGAAAGGTGCTCAATAACAGCACCTTTCAAATTTGATATTATGTGTTCTTATATGTAAGTGTTTCTGAAAGCAAAGCACACAGAAAGCATCTGAAAACTGGTGATTTTTGGAGGTACGGCCATCAGGCATGCTGTCCTTCTTTTCAAAGGTGGGTATTTAAGAATCTCTTTTGCAACATAAGGCTATTGTCACAGTTCGAAACACTTAAAATACAAAGGATGTATTGCTGGTGTAAGCCAAGTTTGTAGAGGGTAATAAGTATATCCAGGGTAACGCAGCCTTGCATTCACTAGACTAACAATGTGTAGTTCTAAAACTCCTACTTGATGTGAGAGCTGCTAGATGCAGTGCAGCAAGAGGAGCTCAAATAACTTCGAGGTCTACTCACTTTGACCTCAGATGTAGGCCATATATGCTAGATTCCTAAAATATCTTTAATATCTACGTTAGCCTAGTTGTCGGGCTGCGTTCAGCCTCACAGCCGGCTGTGTTTCAGCATGACTTGAATAAGCTTTTAGATCATGGCTTTAATCCTAGGGATTTTGAAGCAGCACCTCAGTATCTTTTAAAATACAAGAGTATGAAGCAGCTGTTGAAAATAGAATGCCATGGATGAATAGAGCTCTCTGTTACAGATACGGGAGTTGTTGCCATTTTTCCTTGAAAACACATTTCTGCAACACACTTGTACAAAAAATGTGGATTGGTTACAATGCGTAGCTGAAATAAACTGCCCTGTGAGGAACAGTAATGCGGCCCAACTGCCTATAGATTAGCTTCCAATAATCTTCAAGGTATCTTTATCACCTGCTCTTATGTGTAAGGCTTCTGTATTCCACATACACAATTGGAGTGCAAAAATGAACGTTATTTGGGGGAATTAGTGCAACCGGTGCCTATGTATTTTGAATCTCTTAGGCTGAACTTGCAAGCATGCAGGATAAGGTCCGCATTCCCAATGAGGCAAAGGTCATGGCATTAATAAATTCAGGTTCTTATTTAGCAGAAAATAAAACAGGAACATGAAGGCACAAGCATATGTATTTTTTACAGGGTTCCTTAAAATGGTTGCTAGTAAAATAGGACTTGTACTTGAACAGAGATTTGGATCTTTAGTCCTTAGTTAATTTAGGAAACCTCTATTTCCTCAAATTGGGGCCGAATCATCAGGAATTCCTCTGACAAACGGTTCCCTCACCATGTAGTTCGTGTAATTACGATTTAAAGAGACATGCAGCAATGGTGGCTGACTAAAGATCCAAGTCTCCAAGAGCATTGGGAAAGGAGAATGAAAGCCTAAGGGAGCTGGACTTTCCCACAAGAGTAAATTGAAGATGATTGCGTCTGTCCTTAAGTTTTGTGCAGAGTGGAATCAAGGTCCCTGGTGTCAGGTTTGGACACATCTCTGCTTTCCTTTCTTCTGATTCTCTCTGTCATTTTGTTACGTGCAGAGCCCATTCCCTTATCTGATGAGAAATTTGCATTTATGCTTATTGAGTCTTCAGATTTCGGTGTGTTAACAAAGGAGGCCTCTTCACTTAAAAACTCCTTATTAGAGAATCCAAGGTTGTTGGACTGAGTCAGGGGAGCCGCAGGCGGCTGCTCCTCCTGAGAACAAAAGAGTTTCCAGAGAGCCATTACCTTGGAAGTCCCGCCTGCAGCAGGACCATCAAGAGCTCCTCCAGGCTCTCTCTAGGCATTGGGGATTGCCTGCGGAAGGAGACGGCATTGTCATGCCTAGAAGGATTGTTGCATGATCTTGAATCTTATGCCCATCATCTGCATTGCATCCCTGAGCTGGCATAGGAGCGTCTCCAGTTCATTCAGACGTATTTGAGATTGACTGCCAATCAGGCTCACCTTTAGGCAAACCTTACCCTTTAACCCTTGCAGTTCTGGGTCCGGCCGCCTGTTACAGCCAGGGTGACTGTGAGTCAATGGATTGCTCGGGTGCCAGCTTGGAGCCCTGTGTTAAACTACGTTGATAATCCTAAATAACGTGAGTACTTTCCACTACCTCTTCTCCCTCTGACCTCCAAGTGTGTGAATGTGCTCTGTCTCCCTTTCTGTTGCCAAGGAGGATGAGCAAGTCACAGTTTATGCTATAGCTGTTTCAAAGCTGTATGTGTACGCGTGCTGGCTGCTCAGCTACACCAGCCAGCCAAAGTAGAAAACAGAGCTCAGAGCCCTACTCTTCCCCTCCCTAGAAGCAATGGTTTGGGTTTTGTATCCTCTGCCCAGTAGCAAAGTTTTGCAGGATTTATAGGCTGTAACCTCTTGTCTATTCTCTATCAAATGAAGCTGAAATTTCGTAGAGTTCAGAATTGTTTAAGATATTAGATTAAAGGGAGGCAGGGAGGAGAGTAGATCAATAGTTCAATCTTTAAAGTAATCTTTTCTTAGGATCCAATCCGTAACCTTTCATATCTCCACCTCATCTTGGAGAAATTCGTTCCCATCTTAAGTCTTGCAGCAAGTATCAAAGGAGCACTTTGCTGTGCTTTCATGCTTCTTATTGAAAGGACTGCTTTAGTAGTATGAGAGTTCTGTGCTTCTCAAAGGAAGCACTTGGTTGTTTCTCAGATTTACAAGTTAGATGGCGCGGGGTAGGAGAAAGAAGGGGGGAGTCTTTGTGAGTTTGTGAAGCTAAGAAGTGGCCTTGGAGTCAAAATTAATGACTTGAAAAAAAAATCACTCTTATTTTGGTGTAAATTCTTGGATCCAGTCAAAAATTTAAGCTCTGAAAGGTTTGATTCTGCTTCTAATTGAAGTTAGTTTAGAAATAAGCTGGGTAGCAACGTGTGTTCTCCTGGTGATCTTAAAGTGAAGTAATAAAGAGTAAAATAAGGGGGAGGGAGGGTTAGTTCAGTCGGAGTTCATAGTTTGTGTACTGGCAGCTTGCACTATAATCAGTAAAGTTCATAGGGGTTTTTTCCTCTGTAATATTTTCCTGTATTGCCCAAGATAATGAGTTAACAGTAAAGCTGGCAGTGAAAATGTCTTGAAGTAAATGGCTCTTGTCTGTATTCGGGTGACTGGGTTTTGGTAGATTTTGTCTTTCCACAAAACAGTTGTAAAACTTGAGCTATTTTAGCAAACATGGTCGATTGGCTGTGCCACTTAAATGGTATCTTCGAATCGATTATATATCGATTAAATTATATATCACAGACCCCAAGGATCATGGTTGGAGCCCTGGTCTAACCTTTCAAAGCAAAGACATGATGTCCCAACACCCTTTCCAGACAAGTCTTAAAAGTGTCCAAAGCTGGGGAGTTTACTGCTTCCCCAGGAAGATTATTCCAATGGCTGACTGTTCTCAAAAAATTTTCCTGTTGTGTTCATTTGGAATCTCCCCAGGAGTAACTTGAATGCACCCTCAGCAAGTCTGCCAATGACACCAAGCTGTGTGGTTCGGTTGATATGTTGGAGGGAAGGGATGCCATTCAGAGGGACCTCAACACGCTTGTGAGGTGGGCTGATGCCAACCTTATGAAGTTTAACCATGACAAGTGCACGGTCCTACACCTGGGTTGGAGCAATCCCAGGCACAGCTACAGGTTGGGCAGAGAAGAGATTCAGAGCAGCCCTGTGG